>VZZY01008427.1:0-30516 GCA_013400335.1 Eurystomus gularis
TGCCAATGAAGACTGAGGCAAAACAGTTATTGAGAACCTCAGCTGCCTTCTTGTCCATTGTTACTAGTTTGTCATTCTTGCTCATCGGTGGGGTATGCTTTCTTTAACCTTCCTTTTCTGGCTGACATACCTGTAGAAGCACTTTTTGTTATTCTTCACATCCCTTGCCAAGGTCAGCTCCAGCTATGCCCTGGCCTTCCTGACCTCATCCCTACACAACTGGGCAGCATCCTTAGACTCTCCCCAGCATCCCTGTCCCTGCTTGAATGGCCTGTGCAGTTCCGTCTTGCCCTTTAGCTTGACCAGCAGTTCTTGACTCAGCCATGCTGGTCTCTTCCCCTCGCTCGATTTCTTACACCTGGAGCTCTTGTGTTCTAAGAAAAGCATTCTTAAAGCTCTGCTAGCTCTGTTCTGCTCCATTATCTCTGAGGACTATTTCCCAGCTAGTCCTACCGACTAACTCCTTGAAGAGCTAGAACTTTGTTTTCCTACAATTCAAGGTCCTGACTATGCTTCTCAACTGACTTGTATCCCTTAGGACTGTAAACTGCAAAATCCTGACAGATTGACTTCATCTAGGAAACACAGACCACAGAAAATAACGTTTCCAGTGTTGGCACTCCAGCAGGCACCGTGACATGGAAGCACTGACATTAGATATCTTAGCTCCACATTTGAATATTTCTTAATATTGGTACCTTGAAATTCTTCATGGAAAGCAGACACTTTCTGTACAGATGCTATGTTTCATTAAAAAACAAAGTATTTACTCCCAGAAAGACAAACCAGAAAAAACATACTCAGTCAAGAAAACCGTCAATATTTGTTACCAGTACGAGGTCTTCATAAATCAGAAATGCTCAAAAAAGATATATCTTGGAACGACCATTTATGTTTCATTTCTGTCTTGCATATATCTGACTGATTTTCTGTAACTGAAGATGTCCCTGCTGACTGCAGGAGGGTTGGACTAGATGATCTTTAAAAGTCCTTTTCAACCCAGAATGTTCTATGCTACTCTAGCTTCCATTCTTAGGAGTGACAAGAAAACCTAGATATGGTTGGTTGGCATGACTAGAGAGCAAAAACCCAAGAGATTGGGCTGGCCTCCATGCCCTGCAGGGGTGAGAATGCTGCCCATCCTGTAGCTTCTCCACCAGCTGCTTGGCTACTGCTGGTGACACTCTGAAAGTTGCCAGCTGAATGGAGAAATAAATTAATTGGGATTTTGCAATGCAGCAGCCTAAAAAAAGTCAAATGCATAGCAGGAGATGTCCAGAAGAAATTGCAAATTATGCATTAGGCAGCTGAAAGATTATCTGTCAAAAAGAGATGTTCTCATTCAGAGAAAAGATTTTGGGTTTCTTGAAAGAAATACTGTGTGAGTGTGTGTAATTTCATGGCCTGCAACATGCAACTTGTCAGACAAGATGGCCTCAATGATGGCTAAATAGAGCAACAAAAATGTAACAGAAAGATCTACATATACTATGAGTGAAACAAAGGCAGTACAATGTGCAAGGAAGCATGATAACAATAAATAAACATCTATGAAACATGCTCCTGGGTTTGTGGCTTGGTGGTTACAAATTAGACTGTGGAGGCCTATACCTGAAAAAGGCCGTGTGCAAATATTGATGGGAACTGTCCTGAGGCATAAAGATAGAGTCTCACCGGTGCTAAGCAATTAAATGAAGCTATCAGAGAAAAGCAGCATCTGAAGGGTGAGATGTGGAATATAGGACATAGACTACTACATAGGGGTAAGGAAGACCACAAGACATCAGTGGTGTTTTAGTGAAAGAAATGGCTTTTAAATTTGGCCTGGCCTACCTAAAATAACAGACAGAACACAAAGACTTGATTCTGTAAGGCTGGCTCAGTGAACAGTGAAGCGAGCTATTCCACAGAGAGTGCAACAAACCCATCCTAGTTTCCTACAGATGTGTCAAATATTGCTTGCCATTCCCTCTCTGACCTCCCATCCCCCGTGTTTGGCTGGGTAAGAGGTACCATGAACTAGGGGCTGGTCTGCTCAGGCTGATTTACCAGCAGCCACTGCCTTTTTGGGTGACCATGGGCCTAGATCATGGCTTCTGCCTTTCTCTAAGGTTGTCCATCTTCTTCACCTCCTGAGTAGCCTCTTTTCCAAATCTTGTGGGAACCCATGTGTCTAGACTTCCTCTTCCCTTCACTGAAGCTGTACAGCAGCTAAAGAAGTATTGGATGGTTCTGACAGAAGGACTGGGCAGAAAGGAAGACTGCAAAAGCCTTATTCCATCAGCAAAGCAGGCCAAAAGCATAGGTTGCAAGGGAAGAGTAACAGTGAGCTGAGCTTAGCTATACATCTCCCGCACAAACTTGGGACTATAGCTCACAACTTCCAGAACAGCAGATGACCTTTTCTGTTTCTAGTTTTGGCTGCTCTGCTGAGCTCTTCTTCCTTTTTTTTTTTTTTCTATTTTTTCCCCCTACTGTAATTTCTTATTTTAGATTTCAGTAGACACCTCACAAAAGGCACTCTCCAAAGGTTATGATAGCTCAAATATGTATTGCACTAGTGTGTTAGGAGCTGCTTAAATCCTGAGTACATACAGAAGACTGAACATTGCAACCTAGATAGTATAAATCGGCATAGCACAGACTCGCAGGGGTTTATCATCAGCTCATGAGTCAGTCCTGCCTTTTTCAGGCATGTCCTTGTAATATTCAAAGATCTCAAACTACAATACTGAGGAAAATTCCAACTTGGGGTCAAGTACAATGCTGGTAGGGATGGGTGTAATAACTCTATAGGCCACATACAACATTCACTAGCTGTGAATCTGGCCTGCTAAGTGGGAATTATCCACAGTACTCGACAGTGTCTGTTTCCTACAGGCTCTTTAGTTCTTTCATTTGTCTCTCTTTTCTCAGGAGAGACTCTAGTTTTTCTCAGCATTCCCTTTTTTTTGCACTGGGAACTGAAGAACTTTGAAGTGTGCCTCCTAAAACACTGATAATCATCCTCAATTAAAATGAATAATGAATTTTTAATTTGCCACTTACCCTTAGGATCCAGTTGAGTAGCTAAGAGCTCATCTCAGCTTATATCCTAAGTTGAGCTCTCGCAGGGATCCACTTTGAATTAATGCTGCAATAACACGACAGCTTTGGCTGGCTGCTGTAAGCATGCGTATCAGTTCATACAACTATCAAAACTGCAGCTAGACACTCTAAATAAAATCTTCAATCTAGGAGTCAGAATAATATCAAGCTAATATTAGATCAACGCTTTTTTGTGCCCTAATTCAAGGGTACAATGACTACAAAATGAAAAGTTTTGCCAATTGGTTTAATTATACAGGCTATCTCAATAAATTCTTAAACAGTAGTAGAGGCAGTAACACAGGGAATAAAGAAAAAATATGTCTTTTCATTGTTGTAAAACATGAGTAATAGGTCCCAATTTTTAAAATAAACTGGCTGAAAAGCCTGAACTTTTTTTGCAGAGAAGCAGGAATGCTTTTCCCCAAAAGTCATTGCAAAAAGCTCATCACACTTTTTATCTTTCTTTGGCATTCTCAATGCCACAGTGCACAAAAGATTTCCCTTTCAAAAATGGTTACAGATAGACTAGCAAGCTTCATAACCCCCATTTGTTTAATAAATTTGTGACACTACACAATATGCAGGCTAGGAAGATGATATGAAACACTAATAAAACACTCATATGAGACTAGAAGTGCTTGAATTTAGTTCAGGAATAACTCTCCCTTGTGTTCAAGTTCTTGAATGCGGATGGTCAGGAACATATTGCATTTTGAGGCAATGTTATGTGTTGAATTCTGTATTTCCTCTCCCTTTGAAACATACCAGCATTTCATTTGCCTTTCAAAAAAGGGCTAATAAATTACAAGAAATGACAATACAATTGAATGAAGTCCTAATCTGGAGGAACCTAGAAGATGGACTGAGTACTCTGTTAAATCCTAGAGGATCTTTATAAGTGCTTAAAGGTCTCCACTTAATAATACTTTTCCTGGGTCTCAGCCAATTTTGAAAAAACGTATATTTTGTACTAATTAGAAATGATTTAGCTGCCAGCAAAAGCACTAACCAAGGCAATAGCTAGAGCTTACGGGACATGGACTCTACAGGCACCAGATAATTATCACAAATTTATTGAGATGAGCTGTTTCCTAACTTCTTCCAGCATAATTTACACAAAGAGACATTTATATTAAAACAGACTATTCCGAAACAAGAATGTGGTTTCATTTATTACAATCAAGTAATGAAATGTAGAAATATGCCTAGAACAATTGGAATACGAATGGTTTAAACTAGGGTTGGCTTTGCCCTGTCATAATCTGCAAATGGCTGGGAGAGGTTAGACATACGTTTTAGCACTTTTTTTCCCTGTCACAGGCTTACATTTGTAAGATTTTAAGCAATCTATGTATAGAAATGCTTTAAAAAGTAATGACAAACTGTTTTATGATGGTTCTATTTTCTTGTAGTGTAACAACTGAGCTGGATCAAAGTGGTGTCAGCATATAGTGTCAGCAAGTGAAACAATTTGGTTATCATAAACAATGCTAGAGATTTCACTGACCAAGGGGAAAAGTCCATGCAGTAAAAAAATAAAATACAAGACAGCACTCCATGCCATAATATCTTGCTTTAACTGTTCCAATTTAGATATGACTTTCATCACTGCAAGACTACCACATTATAAAAACTGTGTTCTGATAATTAGTTTCAGCATTTGTCTGAGCAATGCAGCCGACTTGCTGCATTGTATTTTTCCACTAAAGACATCCATGTTCCTCTCCTGTGTGTTTCACTCCAACTTTTTCTCATATCTTTTCACTCTTGTATGAAAGAGTTGTCACTGTTCTGTGAAATAAAGTATCAAAACTGAAAGGACTGAAGAAAGACATCATTACCTATAGAGCTGGGAACAACATCACAAACTGCATAACAGGCAGGATTACATTATTCTGAAGAATAAGCTGGAAAGTAGTGAAAAGCATGAAGTGAGTGATGAAATCCGCCAGACAGAAGGCACGCAGTGTGAAAAAGTGAACTATAGCCTCAGGAAGTCAAACTCGGGATGTTGCATGTGTACTGGGAAAGATAAAAAATTATAAAACCAAACTTCTGTTGGCCTCCTTGTGCCTGAGGAGTAAGGAAAGACTGAACAACGTTGTCAAGGCTGACAAGGAAACACAATATAGATTCCAGATTAAGTTATCTGAAAGCACAAGGTAAGTATGCATACCGTTGGTGCGGGCTGCCCAGAAACAACACACACAAATATTAAGTACAGGGAGCACTGACACTGGGGTTGCTCAGATAAGGAAATAAGCAATTTATCACTTCAAACTACACCAATTGTTGCAGGTAGTGTGCCACTTCCATATACTATGTTGATTCATAAATCATCACTGTCTTGCCCTCTTAATTCTCATCTGCAGTGCTATGTTTGCTTCCTTGCAGGTTGTGTGCGAGACACAATCCTGCAAAACAACATCTTTCACATGTCCCAGGCACTCCATGTTCTGGCAATTGCTCTGGCCTTCTCTTTTTGAGGGTTTCTTGCAGAAAACCAGTTACATTTCTTCTGCTATTGACATTGCTGCTCTGAAGCATACAATAGGGAATCAGCCAAACAGCTCATTCTTATGACTGGTAGCAGCAGCAGCGTGCCTCAGTACTCATTATACCATTAGCTTTATATTGATCTTTCTGCATGATTCTGACAATATTCACAGCACAATGCTATTCCTGATAAGACTGTCATGATATATGGTAATACGTGGGATGTATTACATGGTATTTTACATATTTTGACTGCTACAAATGGTTGCTTTTTAACTGCTTTTTAGAGTCTCCATCAAATGAACATACTTTAACAAGTTTGGTTAAGCAAGAAAATATTCATATATTTTAAGAAAAGGAAGATTTTTATATGCTTGCTTTAATGGATTAGAAATATACCCACTTTAAAGAACTATGTAATCATGCTTTAGAAATGTAAACTATGGATAAGGTTGTTTTTAATAGCATTTAATGCATCTTTTAAATTTATTTGCAAAACAATCTCAAAAGTAAGTAAAACAGAACAAAAGATCACAAAATGTTCCCCATCCTCAAGCACAGTTAAAAGATGTCACTGATTTTATTAATTTCATTGCTTAATCCAGATGTTATATTGCTCAAATAGTCATAACCACAGTCAAGATGGGACCTCACTGTCTTGGCTGCTGCAGAAAAAGTCAGTAGAAAATTTTCATTTCTCAAGAACATGCATCGTATGCCAGAGGTAAGTAAGCTTTATTTCTCTGTGAACAGAACCCTTGATTGAATTCTCACTTGCAACACTTATCCCCACAATTAAAATGTCATTTTCTGCAGCATCTACAGTGCATGGTCTGTACTGTGATCAAACCCCAGCTACGAACACTGACAATGATCATAACTCATAAAATTATTGTGATGCTACTGGTTGGCCTACATTTGACATATCATAGAATATCAGGTTGGAAGGGATCTCAAAGATCACCTCATCCAAACCCTTCTTGGAAAAAGTCAATATTAATTGACTTAAATGAAAGAGAAGTCAAACTGCTTTCAGAAATAGCGAAAAAGCTTTATAATCTGCAGGAAAACCCAGCCTGAGGTATACTTTTAGGCTATCTACTGCAATTTCAATTAGTTTTAGATTAATTGCTTTACTGTATAAATTTGAACTAGAGTTATTAAAAAGGCACATTTCATCCTGCTTATTGAACTGCTATAATTTGTGTTAAGTGTAATAAAACAGGACTTCCAGAACCAACATGAGACAGAGTGACTGTGAGGTAGTGGGTACTCAGTGATTTGAAAATCACATGATGCTTAAACATAATACGTTCTAGAAACCAGTCTTTATTTCCTAAATCTAAATCAAGAGTTGTAACACAAACTCTGTCCTCTCTCAGTCTTAAATCAGGAAGTGTTAAAATATGTACTTAGTAAACAGTAACAACATAGCAGTTATTTATGAACATTTGGATCATTCAGACTACAGGATTGGGGAACGTAAACTAATTAAAGCCTTTATGTAAATCTGTTATTAGTCCGGTTTTGGTCTAAATTTACAAATAAAGAGAGATTACTAATTTGGAGATGGTAAAAAATAGAACTAGAAATTTGTACAAACTTTCAAAAATATTGCATTTTTTACATTTCATAGAATCATAGAATTCTAAATGAATATTATCATAGAATTCTATGCCATATTCTATGGAACATTTCTGCCAAACTATTTGCTGATTTTATTAGTTAACTTTATTTCTAAATATATGCTTAAAAAAATCAGAATCTGCAGTTATAAAAAACCACCCTTCACTCCAGCATCAGTTCAGCTAGAATGCTGCAGCATCATAATGCTCTAATATATTCCTCCACTTTTCTGTCCATTTTTTTGTGAAGTTGAAGCAATGCTGTCAAATTAGTTTTAAATCTTGCCATTCTCTGTTCTCTTCTTGAGTGTACAAAAAGGAAAAGAATTAATTAGTTAAAAAAACACAAACAGAAGAAGTCCTAAGTTTTCTCACGTGAACTGAGATGAGTACAGAACTGAAATATTAATTTATTCTGATTGTCCTCTTTAAATAGGTAATGACGGTAAGATACAGCGCCCTAAGGGTATCTTCGCAGAAAAACACATGCTGCGCATTTGTAATTGCTCACTAGATGGCAACATTGCTCTGCTGAAATAAAGCTGTAAGGCTGTAGACACCTGCCCTGCAAAATTTGACTATCACCTTGGTAGAAGGGATATTAAACCATGGCTTAGAAAAAGAGGTGAAGAAACATTACACAGGAGTACAGTCACAAAATCATCATTTCTGCTTCACTGTGTGGTGGCCGGTGGCCTTGTAAAGGATACGTGAACATAGATGTTAGTCACCCTATGTATGGGTTTTAGTTAGAGAGTTCATTGAATTTTGAGTGTGATGGTCCGTACAGTATCCTTTCAAATAACATCTAACTGGCCAATAAATGTTCAGTAAGATGTCCATTACCACTTGATTTGCCACAGGGAACAAATCTTGAAGGTACAGAGAAGGGAGCTAAAGAATAATAATAAATATTTATCACATTAGAGAAGTGCATTTGCAATGTTCAACAGCAAGGCACACCGTAGTTCAAAAGACACCAGTCTTTAAACAGTGTAGGCATGGGAGAATAAACAAAACTTTTCCACAGTTAACAGGAAGGTTTCTACTGAATGGAGAAGGTGTGGGAGTGGCTTTGAAATCTATCCTCAGCATAGGAGTTGAGAATGTTTCCAGGTGAAAATCTTCTCTCAGGTTGGGATAGTGAATGAACTAAATGCTAAGCTCCTGCTTGCATCATATTGCAACAATGGAAATTTACTAACTTTACAGTATATAAAGTTCACTGCAGGTCCTTAGATGAATGTAGGAACCTAGCTAAATTAAGGCTTACATATGCAGAGGGCATCATTTACAGTTACTAAGTGGGCTTTTCTTTCACATATCCCGTCTTTAAAACATTTTTAAGATTTTGCTTTACAGTCATTTTCCAGTCAATGCATTAAGGTCAAAAGAGCTGTGCATTACAGTGGATTTGGTGAGTAGGGCAGGTGATGCCTCCTCCAGCTCTCACCACGTGGCTGCCCTAATGAGCTATTGCCCACCTTAAGACACATATAGCAGAACAGGGTCAGAGAGGCTGAGGAAACAGAAGATCAAGCCAGAGCGTGCCAAACTTACTTATTATTTGACTTTAGTTTTGGTAGAAATGTAAGCCCTCCAAGCCATTGGGTACCTTCAAGTAGCATTGATCTTGAAGAAATGCCATATAAATACACATAAACAACACTTTTTTCCTGTCATTATAGAGGCTAGACTAGGTGACCTCCTGTATGTGGTACCTTATTGACTACCTAAACATACACAGCTATAGCGCACTTTTCAATTTGACCTGGAGTGAACCTTTAACTAATCTGTTTTCTCCTCAACAGTGTTTGCTAATAATTTTTTCTCATTGTTAAGAAATCTCAGGCTGGTAACCTCAACTGCAGTCAACATAGGGTAACTTTTCCGTTAACTTTTACAGACCAAGAACTGAGCCACATATTTTGTGAGGAAAATGCAATGCTCAGCTCAATGACAGATAATATTATGCACATATATTTAAACAAGATGGTCTTTAATTTGACCAAGTCTAAAAATAAATCTTTAATACCAGTTAATTTAAAATCACACTTGGGAGCAACCATTGCCATCCCTCCAAGGGGGTACCAGGGTCAGGAAACAGAGCTCCATTCTCACTTTAGGATTTCCCATGCACCAGCTGACCTCTGCAACTCTCTTTGTGAGGAGAAAGCCATCCTGCAAATGATCAAATTCTTACTTTTAACATGATAAGCAGATTTCTCCCCACAGTTTGAGCTCCCACAACAGCATAAGGAATTTCTGCCTTCCCAGATGTGCAGATGGCACAGTGTCAGGGAGAAACAGGACCATGCCACAGAGTCCCTGGCAGCATGCACCCTCAGGCCATGGGTGTCTTCCATGCTGGCAGCATTTATGGCTGGCAGGACACACCTGGGTCATGCCACCAATGGGCAGCAGGACAGATAGAGAAAGAGCCTGCCCAATTCATCTGGTCATTGCATTTGACCCACTGTGCTCTGCCCATCTGCATACAAATCTAGATCAAGTCTCCAAGAAGATGCCTTGAGTTAAGGACAAAAGAAACCCCTTAAAAGAAAAGGGAGCTGGCCTGGAAAGGCAGCTGGTACCTAGCTGAGGCTCTGCTCCTATATGCTTATTATGAGCTTTGGACTGATTTCTTTATGATTTGCATTTCTTTTTGTAACAGGAACTGGAATACTGACTGAGGCTGAGCCTAACGCACAGTTGTGCCTAACGGGGAACTATCTGATTTTATCCAGCTTTTGTCCATTGGCACGTCTGGCAGTTACATGAGCAATTTGTGTTTGTATCTGAAACTGCTCTTTCTTGTACTTAGCCCTCTCTTCCACAGGAGTCATTATCTATGCAGCTTCTCACAGTGATCAGATAATGTGCAGTTGTACCCTGGACTATTGAAGTCATTTGGAGGAATATACTAGTACTAAATACATGTGAAAGAGCCCCATATAAATTTAATGTTAGCACCTCTTTCTCTTATACCCATTTCCTGGTATAGTATTTAGAGATATTAGTAAGCATGCCATGCAGGATAAGTTACATTTTGCTTGCTGTGCCATTCTAATACTATGTGTTGAAACATCTGCTGTGTAAAAATTTTGAATTTCAAAAATGTTAAGTTGCACAATTTCCATTTCCAATACAAAGTCTACTGTAAATGAAGATATGTTCAGGAAAAAGAGCACTTTCACATTCCATTTAAAACATAGAACTGTTAAAGATCAAAGTAGACCTGACTATTCTTTTTTGGTGGAATTACAAAATTGGCATGTGAAATAAAAGAATATAAATAATGTGTAGATCATGTCATAGATAGTCTTAGAAAATATTATTTTTATAAGTGAATCAAAATTACAGGGAAACGAAGACTTATTTGGATTTCTCAGAGAACTTTACTGTCGGATAGCAAGCAAAAAGTAAGTATTAAAGTAATTTATGCAATTGCAGCAAGTTGTTTAGTCAAGTGCAGCAGGGACCATTATTAGAACTTGTTTTACAAGCATTTAACATTTGCATTAATAATATGAAAGAGAGGGTTCACAGTATATGAATTAAAAAAAGAGAGAATTTTAAATTGAAAGAAGTCACAAAGCATCAGTGAAGACTGAATCATATTGTAACAGGATTGAAAAGGTTAGAAAAATAAGAAAGAGAAAATGAGATTCAAATTTGGAAATGTGCAGTCAGAAGTATCTTAATAAAAACTGCTCTATGCAGGACAGAAGTGAGTGAGAAACATGCAAAGCAATGACACTGGAGGAATAAGTGAGCTGGATATTAATTCACACGTGATGCAGAAGCTGCAAAAAATACTTTGATTCTGGGCTGCCTGTGAAGAAGTCTGTTGCTTGGAGAGCTTACAGCAACTTTTAGGAGCTCAAGGATGGAACGAGTCTCACACATTCATTTATGAGGAAAATATTAAGAGGATTGCACTCAAGATCAGGCAAGTGGCAAGTGAGGTCGTGCTTAAAAAAATACTTGAATTTGAAGAAGATAAGCACCAGAAGAAAACTAAGGCTGGAAATTTGAATCTGGCAGAACGTCTTCAGTGAGGAAAAGAACTAACATGATCTGAGATACTTAAAGCAACTGCTCAGTATGTCACTAGGCAAGGTGATAAAGAAATAAAGAAAATTCAATCAGGGACAAGGATCAATGTGGTATAGTTTTTCCATTTCCTATGTATTCTCTATGATTTCATCTAACAGTGAAGACAGTAACTTCTATTTAACGTGAGTTGAGTTTATTACTAAATCTCACTAAAGTGAGTAAGATACAATGCCGTGGTTAAATTTAAGCACACTGTAATATGAAATCTATGCATCCCAGTGCTTAAAGTTTTCCTGATTTGGCTGCAAGACTGAAGCTTTACAGATGGTCCAACAGTCCGCTGTAGCATTAAAAGGAATTTTCTGTTTATTTTTTTAAACACTGAAAATATAACTTGCTTAAGCACTAATCCTAATATTTTATGGTACATCTCTTCAATTTTTTTCAGTTGTGTCAGCTGATCAATTATAATACATTGTCTCTCACTAAAACCCTTACCTCTCTGCTGCAGATGCCACAAATGACATAGAGAAGTACTTGGGTAAAATCCTAGCAATTTAGGAGCCCCAGTTCCAATTTCAAAAGGAAAGACAAGTAAATACAAGTATCTGAATTTTGCTGTGGTTATTGCACTCCCTGTGCTTTTAGGTTTTCCACAACTGATGTGCCCCGGAGTGGAACACTGGCCAGATGAGACAGAGGATTTAAGACTGGGAAATGTGTGGTGGGTATAGGGCTGGCTGGTTTAGGGCTAGAAAAGCAGCAAAATGGATAAAAATTTAAGAATGATGCATTATTTCTAAGCAACCCTGCAATAAATAAAGGTTAAATGAGTCTCTAAAGCTGCATGAGTCAAAAGATCCCACTGACTTCAGTGGGATCCTTTAGCCACTAAGGACATAGTCCTGAGGCTGTATTCTCTCTTTGGGCTCACATCTGTAACTGAACACAAACCCTAATTCATGGACTATCAGAATTATCATATTTTTGGTACCTCCTCTGAGTCTCTGGGAACTTTTCCCTTTGGTACAGGGTCCTGAAGGGAAACAGCTCTTACTACTGTTTAAATTGTCTTGCAGCAAACCACTACTGCAGGACTGGGGTTTGCATAAGCCACATATGAGTAATATTCGCATAGCTACAAGAGATGAGAGGGAAGTTGAAGCAGATGTTCCTCACTAATCTTCTCTACTGCTATGCTGTGGGTATAGGACTTTACTGGACAGCAGCCTAGGGCAAACATAGTAACGGAACATGTCCTACTAAACAGAGCGGCAGAAAAGCATAGCTTTCTCCAGCACAATTTGCAACTACAGCACACCATTTGTTACACAGTTTCCTACACTTAAGCATCCATGAGCAGAAAACATGCTACAGATTCTAGCTGCACCTTCTTTTTTTATCAGACAGTAATTACTACATACTCTTTCTGCAATATATATTGAGTGTATGCTACATCTCCAGGGCCCTCAGCAGGTCTATGTACACACATAAATTTTCACATCTCAGTATACATCCATGAGGCAGCAAAGCCAGGCCAGAACTATAGAGGGTTTTTATGATGTGACATTAATGAACTTGTTATGGGTGCTCTTGAATACCGCTTTTTTTTTCCTTCTTCTTTCTTTTTAATCAAGTTTCATTAATGAGGTGTTACCCTTTGACTGTATTCTCAACCACAACTGACTCAGCATACTTCACTTGTTGAGGTGGGAAGTAGCTAATTAGAATGTCAATCTTCTTTCATGTTATTTCTTTAGAATATGAATAATACTTCCAGTTGCATTGGAGAGGTACAACTAGAGGTATTAAATGAACAGAAATCCTCCTTAGAGAAGAATCACCATTAGTTGTTGCCTTTCAAACAGTCTTATCTCACAGAGAGGTCTCTTCGCTACTTTTCAAAGAAGAAATCAAGGGACAGATTCTCCAAGGCACTCAAGCAGAGGAGCAGGGGTATACATGCAGCTATGTTCAGAGTTTGTGCACCTCATGAATTCAGTGAACTTGCTCTGCATCTACATCCACACATCAGAAATAGTAAGCTGGTGTTTTTAAACAATAAATACCCTAGAATTAGCTGCCATGGGGATTCTGGGTGTTGACAAGAATATGGATGGATGGATGAAGACATCATTTAACCCTGCTAGTAATGAGCTCATTTGAAACAAGCTTGCCACTATTAATTATCACTTGGTTCTGATTGATTCATCACCTGCTTTGATGCTTCTATTTCATAAACAGAACATGAACTCCTGAGCTGAAGAAACTGCATAACTTGCAGATTTGGGTAAAATCAGAACTGCCTCTTTATTGTGTTTATTACTGCAGACTGATTTTCTTTTCTTTACTCCCTGTATGTGTGTGCACATAGACACATGTGTGAACATGTAATTATTATGTACCTGTGCAAGGAATGCCTATATAATATTTTAATAAAGACAGCACTGCAATCTAGCTTTATGTACACACATTACACTAAGAATTTTCCTTACCTATTTCAGTCATGGATATCCCCGGAGCTAATTGTCCATTGTTGAAAGAGCTATAGGTAAACAAGTTTGGTACAGAGGTGAGGTCATAGATAGGTTCCTGCTTTATCTGTTTGATTCCAGTCATGTCTAACCCAGACTGGTCTGGGGAAGGCTGGGCAGAATCCACATTATAATAACCTTCAGACTTCGGCAGGTCGATGACATGCCCATTTGAGTAGGTGCTGCCAGTTTCGTTATTCAGGTTGGTCAAGCCATTACTGATACTGTTGCTGTAAACCCTGGCAAGGGCTTCTGCCTCACCGCTCTGCTGCTGTCGTTGTTCCTGCAGTCGCTGCTGGTGCTTCTGCACTTCAGCATACAAGCTGTCCCTCTGCTTTTTGGACATTCTTCCAAATTTCACAGCTGAAAAGCAAAGCACAATGTGAACCATTTCAATTTTTCTTGATTCCCCTCAACTCCACCACTTTTTTGATAGTTACTTTCAGCATTACTTTTGCTGTGGAAACTTGTCTTTTTCTGTGGAAATGAGAGGATGAAAAGCTTTACACCATATGATCTCACAGAGAAAAAATTGTTGTGTGCTTGGATTTACAAGGTGATGACAATGACTTCTACTTGACAGGAGGGCTTCAGTTAAGCAACTGAACTTCCCACTGTGAATGTTAAAAAGACCATGCATCCTTTTATATCTCTGTGTTCACTGCACAACAACTCCAAGGTGTATGAAATGTACAGTTTGTAGATTCATATCCCATGTGATTTACCAACTTTCCACAAACCTTCAAACAGTGCACTAACAGGATTAGTATTCTGGATGAAAACAAGCCCTAAAGCCTTATTATCACATCCTTTCAATGGGGTGTTATCTTCGCACTTTAAAAAAAAAAAATTACAGGTTAGAGTTAGAACCTAGAGGAAAATAACAGATTTGGAGGTAAATAGCACAAATGAATGTCATCTTTTCCAAAGAGGAAAGTCTCAGGGATTTACACAATCAATTTACATAATCTCCATGCACAAACCCATGCATTCCTTCTGATGAGAAAGGGAGGAAAACATCAGAGTGCAAACCACTCTTTTCACAAACAGGGTTCATTACAGTGAGATTGAAATTTTCAAAAATGACAGGCTGATTACTGGAGAACTAGGAGGAGTAAATCCACAGCCTGCATATACAGTGGGTCATAGCTGATTATCTTCCCCTCCTCCCCTCCCCCCAGTCTGTCTACAAATTCTGGCTTTCTACCGGGCTAGATCTTGGGATCTCAGAGCAGAAGTAGTTGTTAGTTGTGCTCTAAAACAAATGAGGGATACATTTAGAATGTATTAGAACACAGACAAGAGGACATTTCTCTGGAAATACTAATTTCTATGTATTATAAGATGTATTTTCCAACACTGAGTATTTCCAGTCCGTCTGTAATTGAGATCAGTTCAGAGTCATCACATTTATTAGCACAGGATGAGCTAGACTTTCATTTTTGCTACCTTGTAGTTCAGCTACAGTCTTCAAGAAAAGACTGAGTCTACCCATGTGGATGAATGTGAAAATATTCAGTCAGGAAAAGAACAGAAAATGAAGAGCATAATACGAAAAGGCAGTGCCAGAACACCAAGGAGATGGTAGCGTCTTCCATTTACTTGCACTTTCTTACATTAAGAGTTTTGTTTTTTTCTTGTTACTAGTCTCAGCTTACTCACAGCCCTTCACACAGGCTGCAAGCTACCTCACATTAACGCAGCCTGCCCCTGGAATCAGTCCATGGTGCACTGCACACCCTTACCGACAATACAGAGTGACCGTATTTTGAAAAATGCAACTGTGTATTTTTTGCAAATTTAAGGCCTCAGTAATAAAAACAAACACCCACTGTTTATTCTCATTATGTATTCATTAACTGGATTCTCCAGCTGCTGTCAATTAGCATCCTGCCTCTGCATGATAAAAATGAATCTGTTACATGGCTGAGAGGTAAAAATCACATTAAATTTCCCTGTTAAAAAACCCCATACAGCCTATTTTAAACTTGTAAGAGCTCTTAATATCATTAAGTGTAAACACTCCTACGTAAACAATGAGCGAGGAAAGCAATGCTGTCAAAAGAATCACTGCCTTTGCCTGTATGCAGTAGTCCCTGAATTATAGGTTGGGAAGACAATGCTGTCAGTCACATAAAATGCCCCTGTGATATGTCAAATCATTGGAAGATGTTACTTTTAGCAGGAAAGCATGCTCTGTTAAATTTCTGAATTTTCACTACTTTAATCTGCTTCAGGAAGAACTGGGAGCTAAGGCATCAAGTAAGCTGCATGCTAGGACCAAAAAGAGTTCATGGATGAAAGGCCAGACTGAAAGGCCTCCCCCCTCCCAGACTGGTGAGACTGGTAAACAAGTTGTTTCAGTGAGACATGAGACACTGAGTAGGAAAAGACTTACCAGAGTTCAACTTTTAAACAAGTTTATATCTATGGACCACCTAAAGAAATAGCTCTTTAAGTAACTTCACAATTAATGACAGTTAATTTCAAATGGCACATTTTGTGTAAATGTTCTAAGACAGAAAACTGCTGCCAGGCAATCAAAATGAATACAACCTGCCTTGAAAAACAGAACATTTTCTTCTCAGATTTCCTAGCCATTTAAAACGGTCTGTGAGCTGGAAACCCCCTGCATGAGCAGTGGTGACTGGGGCAGGTTGGTTGTGGGCAGCCTTGGCCAAGCCTCCCAATGCCCGTAGCACAAGTGTGGTGCACATTCTCAGCCTGCTGATCATGGCTCATCACACCACAGCTTGGCATATGGTCCAGAGCTTTGCAAGGACCAAAGTATCCTGATATTGGATATACTGTGGAGCTTTCCTCTGGCGTACTATCCATTTTCAGTGCTAAACTATGAAACGTTTCTTCTGTAGATCCAGACAGAGATGGGGGGCAATGTACAGGTAACATAAATGTTTTTTCAGCAATGAAAAGATTTGGTTAAGTGCTCTGAGTAAACCAGAAACATCTAATGCTATCAGGGAGTAAATTTCTTCTTAACTGCCTATTTACTGTCACAGACCTTTAGAGATCTCAAGGAAAGGGGTGCTTTCACACATCAATGTTTAATGTTAAAATAAACGTTAATGTTTAATATAAGAGGTTATCTAAACTGGAATATAAATCCACTGCTCCAGAGGTGACCTTTTTGTGCTTTTGTTCAGAACAAAACATTTCACTTCTGACTCTTTCTATTCCAAACCAATACTGCTCTCCATTTTGTGATTTCCCCACCCTCACCATGAAAATAGCTTCCTTTGTTAACTGACTAGCAAAGGTCTATGTCTGACAGTGCGTGCATTACAAAGCAAGGAGCTTCTCCTCTCTTTCCAGAAATCTACAGGGAGTTTAAGTAAGTCAGCAGTGAAAAAGAGTTTCAAAGGGTTTAGGCGTGAAGCAGGAATCTGACTCCTTACCATCTCGAGACATTCCCAGGGCAAGACATTTCTGCAGTCGGCAGTGTTGGCAACGATTTCTGTTGGTTCTGTCAATTAAACAGTTTCTCTGCCTTGGGCAGGAGTAGGAGGCATTGTTCTGCTGACTCCTCCGAAAGAATCCCTAGGGGCAAGAGAGCAAGAGAGACAGAGTATTACCATGTGCATATATGTGCAAACACACACATAGAGAACCATGTAAATGACAACCATAAACACTTATTTAGTGCAATGCTACTTATGCTATGGATTTGCAGAAGTGCCTTGTAGAGTGAAATTAAAGAACATTTTCTTATAGTAAGGAGAATAATGTTTTTTTCTCTAAAGAATGTAATTCTGTTTTGTTAAAAAAAAAACAATAATGTTACAGAATGCATTATTATTGTGCAATAACAACCATGTATCATCTAATGCTTGCTCCTAGTAGAGGAAAAGCCTGTCAGCATTTTTAAACAGATGACTTCTGACTATTTTCTTCCTTTAGTGAAAGAGACTGGCAATAACCAGCACTGGCTAAGCAAAGCATTAGAAGCTGAAGTCTGCTGTTCAATTTAACCTGGCAAATGTTGATCTGATCTGGAGCAGCCATACACTTCAGGAGTGAAAAGTAATTCAAATTCAAGCATCACAAAAGGACTAGGATTTAATGACTGTATCAAGTAAAGCCAAAACACAAAGGAAAAAGCAACAACTTTAGACACTACCTTGAGAAAGTAATGACATTTTCCGTTTCAATGGAATATAACATTATCCATTTTATCTATGTAAAAATTTGTAGTTATTCTATCTCCCAGAAGGTTTTTCTGCCCAGTTGTGGCTATTTGGCTGAAGATCGGAGGGCTAGAAGGAGAGTATTAACCTGTACCTAAGGCCTTACAAGCTCCCAGCTGCTACAAAAAAACCCGAGAGGTACTGTTATGGTAGCAGTGACATGAAATAGAGGAAGTGACACAAGGAATGAACTCAGGGGGTGAGGATTAGAGAGGATTAGAGGTAGAGAGAGAGAGGGAGGGAGGAGGCATTTTGTATTTTATTTTCTGCAAAATAAAGGACAGGAGGAATCACAAGAGCAGACAGAGAGAAACTGAGAAATTCCTTGGCCACCTTGGCATCTTCAGATGCAGGCAGCTGCAGGGTTGTGTGGTGGGAGAGCTGGAGGATAGCCTAACCACCACAGGGAGCTATGAGGAGAAAAAGGGCAGAAAGCATCATTACTGTAGTTACACTAGTTACCAGAAGTGATGCTGAAGTGGTTGTGTCTTTCTAACTGGTTTGAAAACAGCTCCGAATAGAGCCAGAAAGCAAGAGCTGACTTCATTTATCAGGCAGAACCAATGTTACCTCCACAAAGGCTGACAGATGCTAATATCAAGCAATGGAAATTGTGGCAGCTGTGTGTTTTGGGAGGATGAGAGTGGGGAAGAAGCAAGGAAACAGTGTCACAGGGTTCAATTTCCTTGCTACAGGTAATGTCTGAATTCTTACTCAAGTCTTGGTGAACCCAATGAGGATGGTGTGGGTATCAATAACAACAGGTGGCAGGCATGGTGTCCCACTGAGGACACTGGCAGCGCTAGTTCCTGAGGCTGAGCATAACAAGACTCATTTCATCTGGCCCATGCTGGTTTTATCAGTCTATCTAGAGACCACATTAATTTTTAGTATTTGCACTTTTGAGAACATGGATGTCTTTTTGGAGAAAAAATCTGGTGGGGTTTTGTCTGATCCCAGCTGGACAGAATTTACCTGAAACTGTGAAAGTAAGCTTAATTTAAGGCTAAATGGATGCTAATTGCAGGTATTTCTACTCTATTTGCTGAACTTTACAGTCAATTTTGTTTTTGACAAGCAAAGGATTTTCTAGTTTAAAGGTTTAGATTTTAGCAGCTCATCTGTGGATACGGACTTGAGAGAACAAATTAATTAAATAATGTTAAAAAATCCACACAACCACTTAGCATTGACTGTATCTTATCTTGTAGTGCTGGTTTTTTCCCATTAATGTTGATCTCATAGATATTTTCTTTGTTCCTTCTTTTCCCCTCTTAGGGAAAAAAATCAAGGGTTACATAATAAAGTTAATCTACAGCACGTAATTTATTTTTCTGAGGAGACTTTTGTACTCTTTCTCCTGCATAAGTTCTAAATGTTGTTTTATCAAGTATAGACAATCCTTTCAGTTAATTTTTAGGGTTTCTTTATATAATACTGACTATATATACTGAGAATAAATACATTTGCAGGAAGGAGGATGCAGTTAATTACCAAGGAGCTACAGACTTAAAGAAAGGTTTCCCAATATTCCCAACACTGACAAGTCTTTCTGCATCCTGAACAAGTCACTTTATCCATCACAAGCAGTCAGGACCATCAATGGTTACATCAGCTGCTGTTTAAATCATGACAAAAGAGCAAATACTTTGCTCTAAGGGGTAGTCAGTAGAGATGATAGAAGGCTTCTCAGCAAAAGAAGGAGCCACAGAGACAGATGAGATCAAAAGCTGTCTTCAGTTTCCACCCTTTCAGCAACAACAGTGGCAGAGCCACCATTTTCTTCAATAGGTCCAGCAGCTTGTTTAGCACATGCGAGCATGCACGCAAAGCAGCAGTAATATTTATGATGCCCCTTAAGCACTTAAAAGATGCATTTGAAGTAGCATAGCTAATATAAGGACACAGAGTTAAGGGATTTTATGTCCACTGAAGAGTGTAGTACTGCCACTAGCAGTACAATCCTTGGATGCTGTGTCCTGAAATGCTGTTGCTGTCTGGTGTCTGGCTTAATATGTGTGCATGCTTGTGAGGAGTGGTTCTCACCTCTTTCTTCCACACATGGTCTCCCTCTTAATTAATTCAAGCTCCTAACGCATTCAGACAAAGAAGCAAGAAATGACCAGTTATTAGTATGCGGGCTGAACAAATAGTTATTTAATTGCTGGGCAATGAAGAGTAGAGTTGCACTGCCCGAGACTGTTCTTACCTTAAAAGAGAGCTCTGACAGACTGAGGAGCCTCCCATTGGACCCAATGTGAAAACTGACATCTTTTTTTTCCACAACAGGCTTACACAACAAGATTAGACTAATTTATCTGATACTGCAAAACTGGCACAAAAACAATAGGGGTAAAACTCTTCTAAGTGGAAGAGAAATTCTTTATCTCAATAGGTAGTCTACACAGAGCTGATGGATATCATCTCCTTTTGAGGCACACACAAGGGCCAGCATTAACCGTTAACGTATCTACAGGACACTCTACCCCTAACTGTTCTGAGGCTGCTGAGTACCAAGACAAGACGCTGTTTTTCCGCTTAAAGCATTTTTCCCTTGTAACACTTGTGCCAATTTTGAAGTATCAGATCAATTAGTCTAATCTGGTTTCATGTGATCATCATAAGAAGATGCTTATTTTTAGTCCAGTGTCATAATGAGATAGTGATACACTGTAGGTTGTTCCTTTTACAATTGTTAGCATTTCTGAAAGAAATCCGACCTTTGACAAAAAAATTGCTTCCAAGTGTATTGAGCAAAAAGCTGCTTCTCAATGTATTGGCATCAAAAGCTTTCTATTGGGAATGTGTGCACCCAAATTTTCAAATTTTCCAGATGTTTCAAATTTTTTTAAAGCATCAAGTAAATATAGACTAGCAATTTCACTCTACAAATATGCACACACTTTCAAATGTACCAGGTTTTTGTGTTTCCACATAGAATAAATCAGAACTGTTCCATCTCTGTCTCTGCAATTTCACATTTACAGTAACAATGGAAATACTAACATGTTGTATGAAATTCTGGTTTTCCATAAGTAATGATATAATTCCTTAGATAATAAAATCACAGACTATTTTTAAAGTTGAAAACTGAAGCCTTTCTTCTCTTGCCTTGGGGTTTGATTTGTGTTATTTGAATTAATGCGTGGTATAATATGTTAATATGACTAAACAGGATGAAAAGGTTTTTTTCCTTTTTTTTTTTTTTTTTTTTTAACTCCAATTTCCCACAANCAATTCCCAGCAATTGCCCTGTGCTGGAACCTACAAGGAAGAAGGCAAACGCCTTACATTACTACCCATAATGTAAGGCATTTTTTCTTTTGGAGATTAAAATTTGGTCTGCAGAGAGTACAAAGGGGATAAAACAGGACCAAACTGACATCTGTAGGCTTTTAAGATGTTGAACTGAGATACCATGCCAACTTTTAATGCTACATGGATTGTATAGGAAACAGGATAGGAAATCCATCTCTCAAGCTCATTTAAGGTAGAAGAGGTGTGACTTACAGTTGCCAGCCTCTGTATCAGCACTTACACTGTATCAGATGAGATTAACACATGTTTCAAACAAAGAGGTAACTCTAAAGACTATTTGATGAAAAGGAAAGCAACTAGTAAAATTAATGCATGAAATGCATCTAAACCAGCAGCAGCCTTTGGCACCACATGCTTGAAAGCATGTAAGAGTGTATTATTGTACACAGACGCCTGAGGCTAATGAAGACGCTGATGACTCTGCTGTATGAAAATCTCATACCTTGCAGCCTTCACATGTGATGACTCCATAGTGTATTCCAGAGGACTTATCACCACAAATTTTGCATGGTATCACTTCAATTTGCGCTGAAAAAGAGAACAACAGAAATATTTCAAGTAGATAATTTTATTTCATTTCCTTCTTTTTCAAATGAAGATCTTAAAAAATACAGCTTGACAGTAGATAACCTGTTCACCCTCCTGACAATATAGAACTGCTTTGTATTGTACTGTGTGTTTCTGAATGCTTTGATTTGGAAAATTTTAATTGCTTCACATTATGTAGTTTCTACCACACCCCACAAAACATTTTAAGAAGTATCACTATTAGCAAGTTTTTTCCTCATATTCTTCTTTTTTGTTGTTTTTACTTGTTAATTTCATCATCATTATTGCTAATGACAGTCATTAGGGGACCTAAATAATTATCTAGATTGTCCTTGCTTACACATTTCAAATATTCACAACTTTTCATTTTGCTGAGGAAGAATTACATGGTTTATTTTGATGCATTTTTCAAGGCAGTAAACGTAATGAAATTTTTGCATCCTTCAGTTTATGGTTTCAAGACACACAACGATACCAATCCCACTGGCAGAGACTGGCTTGCAAATGATTGCTTAACCTCTCCTTCTCTTCAAGCTGTTTGTTCCAGCACCAGGTCATGGGCAGGCAAGGCCCAGCGACGGAGTTAAGTAGCCAGTGTCTGTGTGCTTGGAGGGGCAAGTATTATCTGAAAGTGTTTGACTATGGATATGCTTCAGAACCTTTTATAAACATAATGGTCATTTAATTCAGAGAAGGAAAACATAATTCATGATCTTCTATACATATTTTTCGTTAACATGGCTCTTTGCTTCTCTTAGCTACTTTGAATCTTGTGTGTGGGTAAAGAAAGGAAGATTGTCTTGGACTGGGTGCTGCTGCAGACATTCCCTCATTCGCGAGGTAACGAGAATAAATCTATTATTTGGATCTCAGCCATGGTTTTGTGGTTTTTCCTGTGTCCTGCCTGTGCTGGCTGACACATTGTGTATGCTTCCTTTGATGATGCTGTAAGAGTGCATGCTCTGAAACATAGAGAAGGATTGTGGCTTTATTCCAGTCAGACGTGTTGAGAAGAAATGGAAAATGTATTTTTCCTTCCCTTTCATTTGTTTTCCTATGTGGGATGCATGCATCCCTGCAATTTTCCTGCCACTTGGAAGTAGCATCATACTTGTCGAGGATCAGTATTGCTTGTATATGTCTTTCCTTCATGCCCAAGGCAATAATAGTAGCAGTTCTCTGCAACGCAAGTCACTCATCAAATACTTGGGTAGCAAGCTGAGAACTTGTGCAGCAGGGCTATCCTAAGCACAAAGTTAGTACTTTAACTGGGCACTTTCAAATCCAAAATATATTGAGAGACAGGAAAGCAAGATTACTGTCCAGATGCTGATCCTAAGATGAGCATCCCATTTCAAACCTGTAGAGAGTCAAAAAGGTAATAAATGCTGGAAAAAACCCATACTTAAAAATGACTGCATATTGTAAGCTAAGCACTAAGCATGCTTGTAGAGTGGATGCTGTGACAATGTAAGGTCACAGTCTGGATTTTGCCCCATTTCTCTCTATGGTTATCATTTATCACTTTTAGCAGAAATAAAGAGTTTCCTAGGAGTTCTTTTCCTACCACCATGTGGTTAAGCAATCACAGCTCAGAACCATGTCCTGAAGAATCACCACAATTCCTACTGAAAGGTTCATTGCATTCCCTAATCCCCCCTACTTAGGGTAAAGGCTTACCAAAGTAAACTCCACCAGGTGAATGCTAGCAGCCCCTCTTCTCTGGAAAGTCAAGTTACTACTCCCTTGGGACAGTGTATCCCAAAGGAACCAGGAGAGAGGGATGCTCATGAATGGCTAAAGAGACTGTAGTTCTCAACTGTGAGCTTGGTTTCCTGAAAGGCTGTCTCTGATCAAGCACATTCTTAGGCAAGTCTTAGGCAAGCAAATCAGTTCTTAAACTGCTCCTAATCCAGGATGGATAGAATTAATTTTATTGTAGGAAACAGCAATTTGTTGTAGTATTTCTGGATGGAGACAACCCAGAACCTGAGTCTTGCCTATCTTTGTACTTCATATTCATATCTAGAAATAAAATTTCCTGTGTTATCCACAATTTTTTGTTTAGCTTCTGAATCCTGTTCTGTTTTCATAAAGTAGGTGGTGGTACTTTCTTTCCCTTCTTTAAAAGATAATATACATTAGCTATCCTGCCATGACAGACGCATAAAAAAGGCGGCGATTCCTTATAGAAAAGCATCTGCGGTTCCTTGGCAATTTTACCAGGTTGATCTTGCTTAAACAGTCCTATGTTTTATCCCCATTGAGATAATTAAAACATTTAGACATGCACCTCCAGGTACTGCTGTTTGAGAGGCTAGTCTGGGTAATTGCTCACAGGTCTCTGCTTGAGACTCATGTGGAGGGAGCAAGGCTCAGCTCTGGGACCACATGCTGCTTTGCTGAGAAGCCTCAAAGACATATGTCACTGTCAGAGGCAGGAACTACAGTGGGAATGTGAGGAAATCTTCAGAGGAAGAGAATACAAAGGAAGAAAGAAAACTTCCAAACAATATGAAGGTACTTTTAATGTGACTTGCATATACAATTTGTAACTGCAATAGTAAGAAAGACGGGGGAATTGATCCTGTGACACTTGTTGCATTTAGCACAGTACTCATTACTGTAAGCACTCAGTAATTCCATGCATGACTATCAATTATATGCACTACATTCATGGTAAATATTTGTGGACCAGGTCACTAAATTCTGAGGCTCCAGGTTTCAATTAATATGAAATAAATACTGTAGACTTGCGACTATTCCATTAATTCAAACCCTTATTCAAAACTAATCATTCTATAAATTAGTAAATACAGGATGTCTGGGAAATTGCTACCATGGCTCCTTAGAGAGCTCACAGAAAAGGCAGCATCTTTAGGACACAGAAGGCGTTTGAAGAAAGTTTGGAAAAGTAGACTCTGCTGCTGTCTCCTAGGCATTTCTTTTTGTTCATAAGGCAGCAGAACAATTTAAGGATTCGTAATAGAAAACTAGAGTCATTCATTGTACAAGCCAGATGAAAAAGAAGCCACTGTATTCCCAGAAACCTCTTGAATTACTGTAATTAACACCCAGTGTACCAGGTTTCTTTTGCAGATTTAATGATTGTCAGAGGCTACTACACCTTTTTCACATTGTATCTTTGTTCAGCTGCCTATAATTTTATGTTGTTTTTCTTCTTCCATTCTCTTAGACCAACAAACATTTTAGGAACCTGTATATCCTACCTCTCTTTATAGCTATTATAAAATAAATAGCTCACTTCTGAATTCCTTACAAATGTAAAATGCATTGGTTCAGTACCTCTTCCTAAACATTGAGGCAAAAAATGGAATGAACAAATAATAGTGGAATTGTCACAATGATTACTTTCAGCAGCACAGGAATAGAACTTATTTGCTCCCAATGTAGTAAACATGAGGAAGGAATAAGAGCAAAACTACTTATCTACACTTTTAAAGTCCCTCCACTTGCCTTCTCACCCATCAATTTTAATAATGCAAATACGAATAATGGCTTCTGCCTCTTCTCAAGCAAGCCAAGCAACTCTGCTGTCCATTTCTCCATTTTTTCAACAAGTACATTCAGTTTTCATCCTGTCTTGAGATGTATCCATCAATAAAAGCCTGCAAAACCACCGATGTCTAACAAAACATTTATAATGTTTGAATACATGCTTCATTGTAATTGCACCATATCATTGGTTGTAGCTTGTCTCATCAGTACGACAGGGTCATCCTATCTCCCTGCAGTATTAAAATCTTATTTTATACTTAGGTTTAAGGTTTTTTGGGGTTGGAAACTGACTCTAGTTTTATACAGCACCCTATAAATTAGAATGTCACTGTGGAAATTAATTAATTCTACATAACTAGTAATAATGATCCACAGATACTGGGCTTACTACCTGGAACCTAATTCATTCTCCCAGGATAGCAGGAAGAAAGATGGAATTTCATTAAGGAAGCAAATACAAAATAATCTCACACATTTGAAAATAACACTTGGATAAAAACAAGTATGTACTTAAAACCATCTTCAAACCAAGCATTAGCTGTTTTCTCAAATGCTGCCCCAAGAGAACTAAAAAAGTACACTCCGTTGCATTTTTTTTTTTTTTTCCCCCACAGAAAAAAATTTACTCGGGCTTAAAACTCGTTATCTTAACAGTAAGGTAAAAATTGAGTTTCAAGAATTGTTATATTGGTGAAATTAGGAATAAATCTAGAAGTAGACACACAGTTAATTTGCTGAATTCCTCTTGAAACAAAGGTAAGAGTCAACAAGGCAGCTAATGTGTTCATTGTGTATTTGGGAGGACTGACACTCACACGCATAGGTTGTCTAACAAGAAAAAAGGAAAACCTCAGGTTTTATATAATCTCATTTTAACATCTGAGGAACTTAATTCAGGAAATACAGACTGTAGCTTTGGTTCCAAGGGGAAAAAAGACTCAAGCTTTCAATATTTAGTTCTTGATCAAAAGAGGATACTAAAGCATGCTGGGCGTGATCTTTGAAGGGGAAGCCCTCTCTCTAATTTGTTGATCCAGGAGGGATTGCACTTGGAAACATCAAGGCTAATCAGGGAACCAATAGCAAAAAAAAGCAGCTCCTTCACCTTCCAAGAATTCCCATCATCCTTAAGATAGAGTTCTTTGAAAAATGTTAGCAGATTGGCCCAGTTCACTTTCATGTTTATATCCCTAAGTGATTTCAAATGACGTATATTCAGCAATTTTATCTAGCTGACAACTCTACTTTTTTTTATCCTGACCTCTGTGAGTAAGATAGGGTTTTTCCTTTGAACATTACCATCAGTAGAAGTTTCCACTATAAGTTAGGCTGCCAGATAGATCTCAGCATCCCCTTTGTCACTGGATTAGATATTCTGTGGCTTCACAGCAAGACTTCAGGTGATTTGAATTTGTATTTAATAATCTGAAAATATGCAGCTGAGGATACAAGTTATGTTTTCAGCCCCAGTCATGCCTCATGCGGTGAGAGCTACATAGTTAGCAATATCTCAGCAAGATAATTAATGCCAGCTAATGTTAATTAATGTGCCTGTAGATACATTTGCTGTCAGCCATACCCCAAATGAGCCATTAGAATAAGCAGGTACGATGGAATTCACCCAGGAAAATAATGTTTTCACAAAATCTTAGCATTTTTGCACAGTAATACACACAACATTGACTGTGAGTTTGGACCCTGGACTTTGTTAGAGCTATGAACACTGTCAGGTCTACTCTGCCCAGGGCCCTGTCTGTGCACATGCGGCAAGGCTGATGATTCCCAAATATGCCAGCCCTACCGCTCATGTGCAGAGACATACAAATTACCCAGTATCAAGGTTTAGGGTTGGGCTGGCCATTAGATGAATGATAGACATTCTCTATTAACTGCTCTCCCTTCTCCAAGGCAGAAGAGAAAGAAATGAGGGAGAAAGACACATGGATTTGAAAACAAAACTAAACCAGCCTTAATGAAAATAATAATTATAAAATGAGATTATATACAAATATTACAAAATCAATACTGAACCCAACCCCACTGATGGCAAATATGTCACCGTCACGACTGATGCTGTGGAGCAGGCACTAAAGAAGTTCCAGACCGGACTCAGCAGCAGATGGGAACCAGATTCAGGAGCTGGATTCCGGAACTGGATTCAGAAACACACAGATCGGGGTCAAAGGCAGAATGGATAGAGTCCTCCTCAGATGCCAGCCATTGAAAAAGAGAACTTGATGCTTGTGATGCCTCAACTTTATACTAAACATGACATATATGGAATAGAATCCCTTGTTGGTCAGTTTAGGGTCACTTGTCCTGTCTGCTCCTCCCTGCAGGTGCAGCCTTTTCCTTTCTGCATCCTGAATGTGGTACGCAAGATTTAGCAGTGACCTTGGTCTGTGAAGGGGCAAGTATAAGTAAGAGCCTTTCTGTGCACCAGTCCTTGGCAGTAACTGTATACATTAAGCATTACCACTGCTTAGACATAGACACTGCAAAAATAGGCCATTAATTTCAGAAAGTGCAGTTAACTTAGAAGGCACTGAGCTGAAAAGTAAAATAACTGAACAGAATTACTTTAGTTCTAACTCAAACCAGGATACCC
This sequence comes from Eurystomus gularis, assembly GCA_013400335.1. Taxonomy (NCBI): domain Eukaryota; kingdom Metazoa; phylum Chordata; class Aves; order Coraciiformes; family Coraciidae; genus Eurystomus; species Eurystomus gularis. Next base: position 28,004 of record VZZY01008427.1, read on the forward strand.
AGAAGCAGACATTCTTGTATACCTCTGTGTCTCACTAGGCACACAGTAGATTTGATCTATACGTGATCTGAAGAATTTGTAATTAATTTCAAGGTAAGTGGTAGTCCTGGAAGCTGGATCTTGAGAAGTCTGATAGATCATTGCTCAAAAAAGAAGAACGATAGATTATTACAAAAAAATATTGTTTTTCCTGTAAGTCCATGCAATTGTCAGGTCTTATTTCTTTCACACTCTTAGCCAAATTTTTTTTAGCTTATAATCAACGTCACTTGGAAGGTTTTTTCATGCCATGTTTTCTTTTATCCTTCATCTTTTATGATTTTCCAATGGGAAAAAAAAAAAAAAGAAAAAGCAGTGAATTGTACATCAACTCTTCTTACAGATCAACTCTGCAATTTATTGGTTGACTATCCTAAAGACTATAGGAAAAGAACCTTTTAAAACCCCAAGGTTTTTGGGAAAAAAAATTCTATGTATTTACCCTGTGCATCTTTATTTTGTGCATCTAAAATTTATTTTTCAAAAGAAAAGGTAAGATCAGATCTTAGAAATATGCCTGACAACGTCTGTAGTTGGATGAAAACTTCCAAAATTTCATGCCGTATATTAGTATTTTACAGGTTTTGCATATGAAGGAAATATGTTTATATCTGCACTGTAGATATATACTTCGGAAGACTTTCTGTATCTGCTTCATGGCCATAATAATGTTTGCAGACCATTGTCAAATGCATTGAAGTAGACAGATGAAGTAATATGAGTTCAAATGATTATGACTGCTCCAGAGCTAAAGGTAAGCTCCAAACTGCTAATTTTATCTGATCTTTTTGTATCTTAGTATCTTTGTTACATACTCATTTTGGAAAAAGACTGGAAAGAATGATCTGTGCGGATTACTTGCCTTTACATCCAACAGAGAAGGTGAAATTCTAGGAAAAAAAGATGAATGCAGTAGGATAACTGTTTCCCATCACAATAAGAACAGAAATAAGAAAAAGTGTTTTTGTTCAAATGCCCGAACTACAAAGGATCTAGCAGTTATTTAACAATTAGCAGTGTTATTTGACAATTTAGGAATGCTAAAAAGTTGCTATGCTTGTGATGGTCCAAGGATATAGATGAAATGAGCTTTTCAGATAGATGTAATATCTTTTATTAGACCGAGGGATACATCCTTTTAAAAAATGCTTTTGGACCTCTAGCTTATTATCACACCATAGATAGGAGCAAAGGACTTCAAGCCTAAAACAGGTTAAAGATAATTGCTCAGAGCTTCCTTTCATTATGCTAGTCAATTAGAAAGCCTGAAAGATTTGCAAAGTTGAATGATTCTGTGAGGAGCAAAGGTAGTTGTGAGGAAGATAACTGTAAGAGTCTTAAGAGCAGTGACCTGATGTTGTGAGATAATTGATATATACTTTGGATTACCAGTCTTCTTTTCTGCAGAAATTGTGAATTTAATGAGTTAAAACCATATGTAAATTAACAGAAAATCTGAATTTCCTTCAGATTATTAAAAGACAGTGGTGGTGATGCTGTTTCCTCCACTCCAAATAAAATCTGTGCAGCTTTTTTGCCATTAACAGCAGCCCAACACTCAGTGAAACACCAAGAGGTTAGGAAGACGCCAAAGGCAGAGAAATTGCTACCTAAGAACTCGTTTGTTTCTTTATTTTGGATAAGACAGAGTGGTTGAAGTGCATCAGAAGCACAAGTGTTTAATGCTGTCCCAGACTTTTGTAGGATGGTTCACATGCAGGAAAGGCAGCAGAAGAGAAGTAGAACTGTCTGTATTATCTGCACCGCAGTGATGGCTAACACAGACAAGTATAGCCCAGTGTCCAGATCCAAAAAAATGAAGATCAGCTCCCTTGTCAGAAGCTATAGCTCAAAGCTTGACCTTTGAAAGGCTGTACTCAAAGAGGTCAGAAAGGGTCAAATGATGAGTAAACTTTGACAATTCATCTAGCACTTTGTAAATCTAGACAAAAGGATTTTCATTGCCTTTCCACATGAACTGCTCTACATTAATCTATGAACTCTTTTCCCTAGTAACTTGTATGCATGGAATTATGTGGGTACCTTCAAAGGACGGTGCTACAGTAAAACAAGTTACCACACAAAACCAAGTTGCCAAACTGATCATTTGAATTCCATAGGTGAGTTCAAATCAGGGATATTTAATCAAAATCTCAGACTTATCTGTGCCTCATACAGAGCTCAGAAACTTGCCTTATTCGCAGTGAAAGATTTAAGTGTATAATGAATGCAGAATTATTACTGTACAGTTTCTACTTCCTTCAAAGACTCAAGCAATGGTTCTGCTGATACTGCACACTTTCCCTAAAGAGATTATTATGGTAATCCCACATATTATACTACCCAAGCTATCTTATATTTGAGCTAATCAGATCCAATGTTCTGCAAATAATCTCTAGCAGCTTTACCTAGTGTTTATATAAGATAGTCAGGATGGCTATTTGGGCAGTGATGACCATGTTTTCCATGCAATT
>VZZY01008428.1:8166-32211 GCA_013400335.1 Eurystomus gularis
TCTTTTTTTTTTTTTTTTCATTTACCCTGCTGATAAAGGAGCTAGGTATTTGGAAGACAAAGCATAGACATTTTTGAGAAGGACAAAATGGACATTACAAGAACTGAAAAAGTAATCATGTTCATACCCCTATGAGGTAAGTAAAACTATACTGAAATGGTAGAACAAGTGCAGGCATCTTGCCAGCATACCACTCAGACTGCAGTATAGTTCTTTTAAAACTTTGTCAAGTATTCTGGCACTGAGAAACTGCTGACAAATTAATATGTTTATGTGCTACATACAACATCTATTTTGGACTGTAGTGCCGCACAAAACATATTTTCCCAAATGCACTCACTTTATCAGATTATTTTCCCCCTGAGAGGTTTCCTTATCTACCTTGAACTATGCAGGAAGGCTCTTCTTTCAACTGTTTTCTATAAGTATTTCAAATTAGCAATTCATTTTCCAATTCTGTAAGGACTTTGGACATAGTTATAATTGTATGTAATTTTGCTATATAGCATATAATTTCATCAAAAATGCAAAATTCTTTAGGCATCTGAAAACTTAGGGAAGGAAACTTTAAGATAAGTATTCGTTATGGATACACAAGAACAGTGCTTATAAGTGATGTTTTGCTTTCCTTGTTAATTTAAAGAGTAAAACAAACAAAAAAGTTTTGTTACCACTGGGCCAATAAAACTGTGTATAAACAAAAAATGTATATATTATATATATATTATACTAAAAGATACCTCTAATGAAAGAAAGTAAAGGAAATGAAAGGTGGGACTTAGATACTGCAAATGCAGAGAGAACAATGTCCTCCCTTAATTGAATAACCTGGTACTCATAGCCCCTATCCAGACTGCAGGAAACAATTAAATTCCTTCTTCTCTCTGATGAAACCTAAATCCAGTTCACTCAGGTCATCAAAAAAACTGTTCTAAATGTCCTGCAAAAGGGTACAAATATGGAAAGAGACGCAGATCCATACAGTCTTCTCTCTTCATATTGTTGCACCCTCTCTAAACTATTTACACTTCCACTGTGCAAAAGTATATGATGTGTAGGCTGAACACACATCATTTGGTGTCTTGGTACTTTTGCCCAGTGTCTTGAGTAACCTTGACGATGAGAATAAGGCTTCCTCATCACTGCTGCCCCAGATAGCATGACACATGATGGTGTGTATGGATTCAAATCCTCTGGGCAGAGGAAAGAGTTGCACTGTCTCCCCGCATAAATGGTATCACGAGTTGAAGGCTGATTAAAGAAAATGCTAATTTTGTGAACCTCCACTCTCCCTGCAAATTTCAGGTGAAATTGGTGATTCTAACACAAATAATTAATATTTTTTGATTCAATGAAAACTGCATTTTTAAGGAATAAATTATTCCTCAAAACCAAAACGTTAATTTCCCTCAAGACAAAAGACAACATGTTTCAACAGCATAGGTTTTTTCCTTATTCCTGACACGGTAAAGCATTACTACTATGCTAAAAATGACTCTGATTTACATTATTAATTATTTCTAAATTACAAATTTCACAGTCTGCTTTGGATTATCTGGATAGAAGTACATTATGGCTGCTCTCATACAAAAAATCATCAATATTGACTAAGACTCAATGCAGTAACTGACACACTGTATCGTCCCTTATTATAGTATCGGTCATTTTTCCAATGCTAACCTTCTTTCAGATTCTTATAAAAACAGTAGATGGGCATGTTAGTAGAAAGAAGCAATGGACACTCTGTCCTTCAACCATACTATTAAGTATGAGCAAAGTACTTTGCTAGTAAAGGGCAGCAGCCCTGTTCTGACAGCTCCTTTGGGTGCCTATAACTATCCAAAACCTGATTGTCACCTTTATAAATTTGCCATTAAATGTTGGTAAGATAATTATCTTTACTTTCACTAAATGACTTCAGAGAGTAGGTAATACCTGTGTTTGGAAATGCTTAATGGGAAAAGATGATAAGTTTTTTTTCCCCTTCCCTGACAGTCCTTTGAATTCTAAGTCCAAAAATAGTTACCAAATCTGTTTTTCTGATTTGTATTCCTGAATCTGTCAAATTCTAAATAATTAAAATGTATGTTTGTGTCTCATTAACACAGATCTTGCAATGTACATTCCTGGCATAAAACCGTGCCTAGAGAAGTACTAATATAAAGTAAAACACAGTCAATGAGACACTAAGGAAGACAATCAACGCTATTTAGCTCCCTTTGTAAATGCCTATTTATTTCCAAGAGCAACTTGTGTTAATGTTGCAGTATTAAACAGAAGATGTCATCCATTCATGTAAAGATAAGTTTACAACCAGTGAAAGAAAAAGCCTGGAAACTTTATGTTCTTTGATAAATTGACAGGTAGAGAAGCCTAAATAAAAATACCCAGGAAGATCTAAAGTGGGTGTTCAAACATAGTCTTAATATATCAAACATGAAAGCAAAACAAAAACAACAACAAAAAGTGGTACTGGAAAGCTTTGGAGCAGCTAATGTAAACAAAAGAGGAGCAGAAAATTGATAAGAAAATAGAACAGGCTTGATTAGATCACTTCTATTAAAAGCTCTGAAAGACAATAAATGATTCAATACAGGTAATCTGCAGTTCAGGTTTACTCAGTAATCCACTGGAGGTCTTTGTCAAAATCTTTTGACAAGCTAATTAAAAGGAGACAGTTATGCAGCGCTGAGTATTTACCTCTGTGAAATGAATCAACCTATCTTCAAGTTTCTATATCCATATTTTCTTCTTAGCAGTGTCACAGTGACCTTTCTGGATACCATTAATGAACTCCTTGTTCATCATGACAGCTTCAGAATAACATGCTGTTTGACTGTGCTGTGTTGGGGAGGATTTTTATGTGCAAGTGAAAATATGGAGAAAATATTATATAGTAAAATTCTAGATACTGTAAGCCTCAACAACCCTAGATAAAACTCCAAATAGTGAGCATATGTGATGAGAATACTTAAGCATCTTAAGACACTATGAAAACAATATATTTCATTTGCTATTAATTTATTTTTTGTCTTGAATAATTTCTGATTTAACTGGCATAGTGTTAGTTCTTCACGTCAGTTTTAAAAAGCTGTTTAGTAAAAAGACAAATTAAAAAATCCCTTATCAAATCTTAACCCAATGCTCCTCATTTGTCTTAGGGTTATAAAGATCTTAAATATTTTCATTCCCCCTCCAAAACTTGATGAATTTTATGAAATCCATTTCAGAAAGGACTTCTGAAATCCTTTTCTGCTTTATTCTGCAGATGACAATACTACGTATATTTGTGGTTTGTTTTTTTCTGCATCACATAAAAGAGTTGTTAGTCTTAATGATTTTCTCCAAATTTACAGACATTCCCAGTGTGACTTGCATTCTCTACTTGATAATTGTGGATTTCTTTTGGCCATCCTTGACCAATACCATCTCTTTTTTGGGGTAATATTGGTTTATGCCACACATACCCTCATGTACAGACTTATCAGTCTCATATTTGAATTAGTGCAGGATGCTGAAAAAGGTAAACTAATACAGCTGGTGTTTTTATTGCAACTGACCCTTTCAGTAGAGTCTATGAATGCTCCCATATTGGCTTTTTATTTTGGCCCAAGATTGAGCTTTTCAAGCTGATCTACTACTGATTGTCCCTTCTCCCAGTGCTAGATTAGAGATAAGAGCACACAAACTGGATTTCTTCTGGACAACATCTAACTGGTATGTGTATGCTCAGAGCACATCTCAGATGCTTCCAGGGCTAGCAGGAATTCAGTCCTCTTAATCAGGTTGGGATGAGTCTGAAGCACTCCCATCCTCCAAAAATCGTTCAAGAAGAACATTCTGTCCTCATCAACAAATGTTATGTTCTAGATCCACATCTACTGGAAAAAAACCTACCTGCTGGTATAAGACATAGCGTGTATTAAGACTGACAGCTGTGAAGGTTATAATCTTCCCACATAAAGAATGCAGGTTATAGATTTCATAGAATCATATTATCATAGAATCATTCTGGTTGGAAGAGACTTTTTAAGATCATCAGGTCCAGCCATTAACTCAGTACTGCCAAGTACACCACTAAACCATGTTCCTCAGTGCCACATCTACACATCTTTTAAATATCTCCAGGGATGGTGACTCCACCACTTCACTGGGTAGCCTGTTCCAGAGCTTGACACCCCTTTCTGTGAAGATTATTTTCCTAATATCCAATCTAAACCTCCTGTGGAGAAATTTGAGGACTTTTCCTCTTGTTCTATCTCTTGTTACATGGGAGAACAGACCAACCCCCACCTCACTACAACCTTTCAGTTCCTTACAGTTCTCTTGCCCTTATTAAAGCAATTATTTCATAGATTTATTTTAAAATAGAAATAATGACTGAGCCTTTAGCTTTGCAACACTTCAGAGTCACTTCAGAGTGTATGTGTATGTTACTCAAATTTGCATTTTGCAATTTTCAGGATCTATTCTCTAATAATTGACTTACATTTCTATTTTCAGTTTTTATTGACTGTCATCTTAGCAGAATGTTAAGGTATTTAACATGTTCTTCTTAGAAATGTGAAAAACTAGAATACTCTTATCATAGCAAGACGTCATAATTTCATGCACAGCTTTGTGCACCACAGAGATCATCAACATTCTCTGAATTTCTTCACTGGGCAGGAGAAAATAAAAAGTGAGTATTATTCTCATAGAAACTGGAGCCTGTTCTCTAGATACATGCCTGTACTCCTTATTAATGCCAATGGAATTGATTTTCTCATTGTCTTATTCCCTTTTTAACTCTGATGGTGTCTGAGGGTGCTTCCAGAGAGGCTTCAACTCACAGCATAGCTGGCTGAGAGAAGGTACACATCATGCTAACATTCAGGGACTTAATTAATGAACCTAGCAGTTATCACATCACACATTCCAGTCTATGATCAGGTCTCATGTCGCATTGTCAAAAAATCATTAACTGATTTTCCCAGCATAGTTCATTTATATGCTAAGTCAGCAAATGATCCTTATTTCAGTGAAGTGTCTGAGTGGTTCTCCTCTACCAAGTTTTGTATTCTAAGACTTTAATCAAAATGACAGCTGGTCATTTTGGCAATTCCTGTACTTAAAGGAGAGAACTAAGAATTCTGAGAGGGTAAATCCTATCATCTACTTTAGACATCTATTTTAAAATGGGATAAATTGCTTCTGGAGATGTGTCTCTCTTTCTGTAGATAGAACATAGATGCTGAAGTTGGGATTAATCTAATGTTTATTATATTATAAAGTTGGTTATAATTTAATATATTATAAAGTTGGTTGATTAGATTAAAGATAATTAGTCCAGGCTCTCTATATAAAGAAATAAAGAAATTAAAGAAGGGAACAAGCCTAAGACTTTGTGTCGGTTAGGTGAAGTGACTTTTGGAAATATTGTTCTCTCTGCTCTGTGCAAAGAAAGACTAGTTTTGACTGCCTTATACAAGCAATTTACAGATATTTAAGTACATTTGAAATGTATTGGTATGTAAACGCCTTGCTTGACAGCACTTAATGCCTATGGGTAAGTGGTCTGTGGAACAGGAGTGCCTATCATTTTCCTTCATGCAGGGGTCTAGCCAATGTGTGGTACTCTACACACACATTAGATAAATGTGCACATAGTGGCATAATGTCCAGTGCAACTTCTTTTCTCTCTACAGTGGATACCCACAGATATTATAATTGATTAAAAAATTATCATAGTCTTTTCTACTTTTTGGCATAGATGGCATCTCAATAATTTTCCGTGACAGTGAATTTTCCTGGCTGACCACACATTGACTTAAAAAGAAAAAAAAATTAAATTCTTATAATTGTGTTCCATTCTACTGACTTTTAATTACATTGAAAGACTTCCTTTGTTATGAGATCATTGTGCATTGTACCACTGCTACTCTGCCACAGGATAATGAGGAGGGACTTTTCAGTTGTGAATGTTTAGTTCAGCATTAAATAATGTTAGGCTTTGTAATTTCTCATCAAATCATAGGTTTGCCATGATGCTTTCCGAACACCTTCATGGTTCACCTCTAGATTTTTCATTTGGTACAAGACATACTCTGATTTCAGGTATCTAAAAGTGAAAACTCTAAATCCAGCATATTGACTGATACCTCTATGTAGTTCCTAATATGAATCTGTATCTTTTAAAGCCAGTCACTTCTGGAAATATGCTATCTCTGTTTTATCTAGGTTATTACCCAAAGCAGATATAGTGGTACTCTCTTGAGTTAGAACATTTTTTTTTTTCTTAAAAGTTTTCAAGGTATTTAGGTCTAAATATTATAATAATGTCTTTTTCTTTCCGCTAATTGTTTCTGTGAAATTTAGTTCAAAATGATCATTTAATTCCTCCATAATTTCATTTCATGATAATTGCTATGGTTTGATTTCTTCCAGGGACTGTGAAAATGACTGTACATTCAAAAGATTATTTTGAAGGTGGAAACAATAGGGTTTTTTTATACACTTTCTTTTATTATTATTAGACATCTTACACTTTGGTAATCTTTAGAGTGTAAGGGAGTTGATCTCTCCTTGTTGATAATGTTGTACTCTTTTTCATCATACTAAACCAGTCTTCTAGGGGTTTCCAATGTGCCTTTCAGATAGCAGATCGGACTTTTTCCCCTCTGTGATACAGCTTAGCTTTTTATTTCCCTTTCCCTACAGTAATTCTGATCATAAAGCAATACTCCAGTTGACCAGCCCCTAAACTGGTCACAGCTATTTTCCTAGGATATTAAATATCCCTTAGGTGGCTGTATGGTTGTTTTACCAATATGTTCAAGTCACTGTTGCCCAGCTTTTATTTTAGGCTAAAAATCCTCCTTACAACTCCCTTCCTGTAACTTTAACAACCAGAGCAGGACACAGTCTACTTTCCATGATTATCTGAGCAAGTTAGTGTTATTTCAAAAGTGTAAGATAAAAACTTTAGACTCTAGAGTTCTTTTGATGTGACAAAATACAGTTTCTGGCTTTTAGTCTTTTAATGTAGGTCTCAGTTTCTTAGAAAGTGCTGTGTGTTGTGGCCTACAGTGTACAGGACGTGAAACAGACATTATGTCCCACTTCTGGACTACGAATCTAAGCATCTCTTTCCTGAAATTTCAGATGACTATGTCCAGCTGTGTTCAATTAACTAACTATGCCCCTCTAGTCTTATGCTTGTTTATATTCAAGCCCCGCCATTTTCTCTGTCAAGTCAACATGAGTTTTATAAAGTAATTTCAGCAGATTAAGACCCATAGGATTGAGACAAATGTTAATGTGAAGCCTGTAGTACTAAATCCTGTGAGATTGTGGCCACAGAATCACTCACAGGAGGTGTTTGGCACTCAGGGACAATGCTCAGCATCTTAATGAAGTACATAAGCCCTCATCACACAAAAGCCAATATTTGCACCTAGTTTTCACAAGAGAAATTGATTCTGTAGAGCTCGATCTGCAAGTAAAACTGTTTCTGTTAGAACTCATGCCAGAAAAAGATTCTGGGAATTTTTGCTGCTTTGTGTACGAATGTACTTACTTGGCAGGCTCCTCCAAGGAAGAGGTTTTTTACATCAAAAAACTCTATCTGAAAAGATGTCAATAGACATCCCAGAGTAGCCTAGCATCTGAAATATTGTAACACCTTCCTCTTCCTGATTAGTCTCTCATTATTTGTGGAAGATCATCCTCTGGCAAGCAAAATAAAAAAACAGTGTTAGATAGAAGGTGCAGCACACAAGAAAAATTATGAAACAGAAAATAATGTAACTCTTTTAACAATTCATGTGAAGTTGATCATAACATACGTAACGTGTTAAACTTGTTTCCGGGTATGTCAGCAGCTCCCAGTATAGTCTATTATTATAACTATTTTTCTTACTTTCTTAATTGATGGCACTGTTGATTGTCTCAGTTAATACTGGTAAACTTGTTATAGGGAGAAATTATTCTAATTCTTACTGCTCAAGACACAATGGCACAGGTCTCCAAGGATACCTCCCTGTACCAGGGCCCCTCTGAGCCTACTAAAAACATCTTCATCTTTATGGTGACAGTAGCTTGTGATCATACTGCAGAATTGTATAGGAAAGTTATCTCAGCTGGGAGAGACAAAGTAGTTCTTCTGAAGGGTATGGCCAAAGCCATCAGAGAAAAAAATGGCTGAAACTGTGAACACTGACAAGTGGTAGATAATTGTGTGTATGTACATGTGTTAATGTAAAAAACTGAACTTGTGAACTCTCAAGCACAAGCCTCCTACTTGCTAGTTATACCTGGTGCAGGCATATTGTAAAGCTTTACATCACCTAGACTGAAAATGCAAATTTTAAGCATCTGGGCTTGCTTCTCATGGAGATTCTATATACTGACAAAGCATAAGACACTGACAAAGCATAAGACACTGACAAAGCATAGGACTCAGTCCCTCAGTCAAATTTTAGCACAGAGACATTGAAAGACCCAGCCAGCTTGTAACAATTATGGCATGTGCAATTACTTTCCAGGAAAGTGACAGGAGAACTTTAAAATTTAAACTCAGCAAATAGCTAATAAATCTTTCAGATGAACAATTTTTCAAAGAAAGGAGCCTGAAGCAAGATCTGGGTGGCCTATGAAGGAATAAATTAACGATCTAACTTGTCTACTATCCTAGTCTAATCTCTTACCTGCTCCAGTTACCCTCTTCTGAGAGATTTGAATTCTGATTAAGTAAAACACTTAAGTATGAGCTTGACTTTAACTTGAGGAGGAGCTTTATGAGAGTATGTCATCTGGGTACTTCTTCCACCATCCTTCTCACTGATTATCCAACTAGTTAGGAAACAGAGGAACAAAATATAATATTGTTTTCATTTTTTTCATCTCATGTTCAGTTTAGATTTTCAATAATAAAGCACCTTAACTAAATAGTTAACATTCAACTCAGAGATAAATATGTAGCAATATATGAACAGCTATGAAATTTCAAGTTATTGATACTTTTTAATGCAAATTTAAATATTCTTACTTTCAGAACAAGAAAAAGGAAGTTATACTACTTTATATATTAGTCTACTAGCAGGATAATTTGCCTTTGAAGTGAGAAATGTTTAATTCACTCTCAAACTATGGGTTTTCATATTGGATCCTCCATCTCACCGGATAAAGCTTTGCTAAAGTTGCCCTGTAAATTATTACGGTAAGAACAGTCTTACACCTTTTGCTAGTTTCTACAATAAAAAATTACAATTAGAACATTTCTCCAGTCTAAAGAAGGTTATTGTCTGCACAGGCAAGGTCAGAGAAGAGAAGAGAAGAGAAGAGAAGAGAAGAGAAGAGAAGAGAAGAGAAGAGAAGAGAAGAGAAGAGAAGAGAGAAGAGGAGAAAAGAACGTAAGAGTGATTCCTGCCAAAAGTTCAATGGTAATTAAATTATACTGCTTCTTAATGATGTTTTAAATAGTTCTTTATTTTGTTGTTTTGCCAAAAAGGGAATTGCTAAATGAATAAGCAAAGGAAATGTGAAGTGAGAAGCTGAAGACTGGGAAATAGAATAGTGGGCATATTAGCTATTTAGAGATAAGATATTCAGAAAGAAACATTAGTTTTGCTGTTTTCATTAAAGTGTTTGGTCACTGCTTGAACAATCAGTTCTGGATTATCTGCTCTGTCTGCAGTCCCTTTCCCCAAAGACACAATACTGAAAGAAGAGAAAGCTGTCTGACATCTACAGCCTAGAAAAAAATAACTGCATGTTTTTGACCTTGAGCAAAATAAAACTGAATTGGGATAGATCCTGTCACAGAAAACCAGTCAGTTCATGTGGTTCAAACCACATCAGGATTGAAGCAGTTCAATGATTTATTAACAACATGTTAACAAAGATCAGTATAAACACCAGTGATAAATCACAATACTGGACAGTTACAGAGTGTTGAAGAGCTACATGTTTCCTGGCCCCGATAACTAATCCCCAGGAGCGCACAACCCTAGTGCATCCGCAGCTCCCAGATAGCCTTGTTTGGCCCCCTGCCCATGGGTCACAGACATCATCCCCACCCACCCATGTGGGTCCTTAAATGTGGGCCTGCATCTACCCAGTACCTGTTGGGGCGGGTACTGCCCTGTCCTCGTGTAGCCTTCATGCCTCTTTTCAGGCTGGCTCCCTTTGTATTGCTATTTCTGGTCCTCTGCCCACACTGCATATGCCTCGTGCACACTCACAGTCCTGCCCTAACTGCTGGAGGTGTCAGGACCACCCCAACTGTGGGACACATATGCACCCTCGCAAACTCCCTATATTCTATTTTCCAGCATCACTCCACAAACAGTTTTCTACAAGAGATTTTGAGGCTTTAACCTCTCTTTGACCCTGAAATTTCATGAAAGGGGACTGAATAAATTACTTGATGCAATTTATTTCCACTAGTTATTACTGAGAATAACACACATGCACACAAATCTTAAAATGATGCGAAGTCCCTTAGGGACAATACTCCTGAGTCTGCAGACTCTTAAGTTATGAACATCCAGGCATTTGATTTTATTGGAATTTGGCTCAACATTTTATATAGTAGAGATTAATGAGCCCAAAGTACTATCAAACTATTATGAAGAGTATATAAACTTTTATTGTTTGTAGAATCATCTCCAAAACAATCTTGTAGCACAGATATGTAGTGAAGCTGATACCACTGTCCACTGTTTGTATTGTACTGTGTCCACTGTATTGCAGTGATAGTATTGTGTGTATATATATATTTTTAAGATTTCTTTCTGGACTTAAACTTAACAGGAGATTTGTAATTGAAATATTTGCAGTTCAAACATTTAAAATGGTCAATTAAAAAAACAAAGAAAAGGTTGTGCTATTATTTTAAACATTATGACAGTAGACTAGAAATAATATTCATTTATACTAGGGTATGAATTAGTCATTATCACCTAAGCAACATATTTTTAAAGTTCAGTTCAAGTGTGTTTCAATGTCTGACCTAACCATTCAAACAGATCTGGCACAACTGTCCACCTCATTAATGAACTTGTTAGGAGAGCATCCCAATGTACTGGAAGGTATCTAACTGAAAGTATACTTGATTTTATTTTCTGCTGAGTGGATATTTTAATTCTAATATACTCTCTGAACTCTTGAAACAATAGCTGTCATTTGGCAGATTGGCTTTACTACGTAACTGAAATGAGACATTTACTATTGTCAAAGCATTCATTTCATGTATGTATATGAAAATTATAGCATCAAGTCTGAGTTGATCTGCTTGTAGTCTCTCTGTATTTTATGGGAAAATTAATACAACCTGCTCTTAATGAAGTGTTCTAAATAAGAAGGATGAATTGCATTTTTCTCTCCATTCACTGTAAAATAGAAGGAAGGCTGGATGGCTAATTTGATCATTCTCCTCACCTTTAGGAAGCTAAAGTTATGGCAATGCCTCTTGCAGGGCATGATTTTACACTTTGAACTCTTTGTTCTTTTTATTTCTACTGTGCAAATCCATAGATCATCTGTCCTTTCTGTCTGAAAATCTGCTCTCTTGTGTATCAATGGTATCTTAGCTTTGTGCCTGGAGTAAAAGCTTAGCAATGTAAAAACTTCTGAAAAGTAGGAGATAAAGATGTAAAGTACTTTAACTTTAGGCTGAGGAACATTACACTGCCCACTTCATAACTTTCTTTATCTTCCTTCTGTTGAATGCTAATTTTCTTCATGAAAATGCTAAACTAGAATTAGAGTCTACATATGGATTTTAGAGATCTTTATTAATCTCTTTACTTTTTAACTTCAGCCAGTCTTGCATAAACAGCCCCTATATACAGAATAACTGATGTGCAAAACAGGTGTTGTCTGAAAGCTGCTACTAGTAGTACTTGCAATACATGGATAGCATTCAAATTCACAGATTGCCACTTTGAGCATACATCTTTCATGGAGCCCTTATTTGCTTTATATAGGTATTTTTCCCTCTTTACCCCAAATTCTGTTCCCAATTCTATAATAAATATCTCTGATAGTATTATTTTCCTTGAAGGTATGTTCAGTTCTTTTCTGAAACGGCAATACTGGGGAGTGAATAATTATAGGCACTGCACAGTCCAAATGTGTGCTAGTACTGGGCAAGAAGCAATAACGCTTATTGTTAAAAGAACCAGATGGATCTGTGACTACCAGTCTACCACTGAAGTCAACACAGCAAGCCAGAGGAAAACATATCCCACCTTTCCTACCCACTAGGACGTGCCTTCTTCTCACCTCCAACCTGAGTAGGAGCAAAGGCAATCAACCCCACTGTCTCTCACTTCAGACAGCTGAATACCAGTTGTTTATGGCTCATGAGAATCATTTTGCCATCAGAGAATGGACCTTTTAAAGGGAGCAATGGGCAAGGGTTAAGCACTGCATAGAAGAGATACCTCCCCTATCGTGCGCTGGCCTGTAGTATCAAGGGAGCAAAGTTCATTATCTGGAAGCTCTCCATCAATAATATGGTTCTAAATATGATATCTATGCAGCTGTCATCTTTTAAAAAATAAATTACAATTAAGAACATATAATGAAGTTTATTTAACACTGTTGTTAGAAACAATTAACATACTAATGCTGCATAATGCAAAGCTGTCAGTTGTCAGGAGAGGTAATATGTCTGACTGGAATGTAACATATTGAATAATTTCCTTCAAAGGACTTATCTCTTTAAGAGAGGCATGCTTAGAAATAAAACTTACTGTGAATTAAAATATTAAGAATAAAAACTGAGAAGAGAAAGAGCTTGAATCTGAAAATAATGTGGCAAGGTTTAGGAAGAAAATATACAAACCACAAAAAAGATTTTACCTTGGTTAAAATCAATTATTGGGGAATATAGCTATAAGGTAATATAGCTATAAGGTAAGCTGCAGATTTTGTGAGGTGATTTGTATATTCTGCTAATTCTCTATTTTTTGTCACTTCTGTAACATTATTATTTTCTAATTGTTTCAACATGTTAAAATGCATTTAAACTGTTATTCAAATACCAGAAGCACCAAACCTCCTTTTCAGCATTATATTCTGAATTTTGATAAAATAATGAGAAATTAAGTAATGAACAGATTATCATCTTCTGTGAATAGAGCTGGCTTCAACTATATATTGCAAACAACCTAGTTGATGAATCTTTCAATTTTATTTTTTTTTCTGTCTCCCAATTGTTTGTGAAAAGAGTTTGGTTTCAACAAATTTGTTCTTTTGTTCATTCTTGGACTATCTGACTAGTCTCTGAAAACAGTGAGTTACAGCAGAACATTTTATTGTAATAGTTGTTCTCCATAAAAGGAATTTTAAAATGTGGTGCATTCTTAAATAATCAGTTCCATTTGTAAAAACAATATTTTATTAGTGTATAATAGATTACACATTTTGAGATGAGAACTCTGTGTGTCAGAGTAATTTCAACCTCCCTGAGGTGCAGGCAAACATCTCTGCTTTATAAACTTACCAGTTTGATAAAATGCCATGCAGGAATGGATTGAGCTAAGGCAGCAAGCAGGTCTCTGTGACACTTAGCATTAGCATTTTACATACGCATAAGCGTTTGCATAAATGGACAAGGTGAGAGAAAATGTGAAGACCAAGGATGCTTATCATAATTAATGTTTCCCATTATAGACTAAATGAAATTAAGTCCATTATTAACTTTGTGGGTTATTCCTGCTGTTGCATGTCTGAGTACAAGAGCAAATTGCATTTCATGGGTTTACCTGGGAACAAAAATTTGCAGTACACTGCAAGCTGTCACTACTACTTGCCACATTATATTTTAATCAGTGCTGCTTTCCTCATACTCATCTTCTGTCTCCCACAGTGTTGCTGCTCTTGGGATACATTCCTAACATTCAGTCAACTTCATGAATTGTTCCCCCCCCTGTTACCTCATCTTTCCAGAGGAATCTCTTCCTGTCTCAGAAGTAACTCCATAAACTACTGCATTTTCCACTGAAGGCCCTCTGGTCTGTTTTTTCTAAGTTTATTGCTTATAGAAGAGACCAGAAGTCTCCTCTCCTTGGTATCATCTCTCTGTCCAAGTTAGCCTTCTGATGATTTTCCCTTTTCTTACCAGCAATTTCTGCACCGGTAGTACATTCTGGTCCATTGACTTTTTTGCACTGAAACCTGTTATCAGAGTTAGTTCAGAGCATGTTCTTTATCTATCACTTATTATTAGCACTTTTCCTGGATATTCTTTTTGATCTTCACTCCTATTTACTGCTTTTGTCTTCTGACTTAATTTTTCCTTGTATTTATGTTTTTATTCTCCTCCATTTCTTCTACCAATCCATTCTGGGTGGACAGAAATTCTTGGCCCCACACAATCCTAGTCCTTTATCACTAGAAGAAGTGATATATCTAGTGAGCTTTGACTCTTTGGCCAAAATGTTCCAATATTCTCCAACTTATTATTGTACTACTTATAACTCTGTTGCCTAAAGGCAAATTTTGTCATTGTCATGTATCTAGAACCCTAACAAAATGCCTTTGACACACAGCCATCAAGCCCTGCTCCATTACACCTATTTTATTATGCTGTTGCATAGTTTAGCATTTAATGGCACATTTATTCTTCAACCTTACAAGCAATAGCTTTAGATATCAATTCTGAATTTCACTGATGTTGGGCACTGACAGAAGGAAAAAGAATCAAGGCAAAAAAGTAACAATGGATGGCTGTTGAAACAAACAAACAAAAGTTAGACCAGTAATTCAAACCAGCAATTTGTTGGAAGTAATAGTGGCTCTATCTGTGTTCATCTGCTAGGATTTGCTATGTGCTGAGTTTTCTTCCAGTGGGACTAGGGCATAGAAGGAACAGAAGGAATGGTGTGTGCTTGCACCTTGTCCTGACAGGCATGCACATGTTCTTGCACACCAGAATCAATCCATGCGCATTTCAAACATTCATTAAAAATGTCAGAAGCTGAGGTGCAGTTTTTTTCCCCTCAAGTTATAAATTTGGTGAGATAAGTAGCTTTTCCAGCATGTCTTTTTCTCAGCACTGTCTAATGAGATTTGGTTCCACTAAGATATTTCTTGGATCTCTGATGAAAGCTTAAAAATTCAGGCTGAAAATTTAGGGCAGATAAACAGTATCAGTATTTTGTGCATGATGTAGATAGTTCTAATGTAATTGATAATTCCTTTGTGTGGGAATCTGAAGTCTTTTCCCCTGGATATTATTGTGTTTTTATTTTCCATTGTCTGACTTGGAAGAGAAGTATAATTACCTTTACAAGACCACACAAGCAGAGCACTTTCAAACTGATAAACTTTCATCAAAGCTGCAGATTTAATCTGAACATTTAGTAAGTACCCTTGTTAGAGATTTTTTCTATGACACTTTTGAATATAAGAGACACCAAGCTAAACACGGTTATGCTCTAACAGCAATAGTTTTCTTCTTTTTATTTTTTTTGTAAATGACCATTTATAGAAGATTGGTGTAAAAATAAGCCACCAACTTCTTGTAGTTAGGTTTTGTTTTCTTCTTATTCAACCTGTTCTGTTGAAGAAGAGTACATGGGGTTGACTTGCTGTTGCGGTCGGGCGCACAGAGGTCCGACCACCTCCCAAAGGGAGAAGGGTTGAGGGCAAATTGGGATATCTCCCCACCAAGCTCGCAAGCAAACACGGAGACCGAAAGAGTATCTAACAAGTTTATTACTAAATATATTCTAATAAAACCTTGTTTACTCTATGGAAATATTATGATATTAAAGAAGACCACGCCCACCCATTCACTCCCTCTCTCACCCACCGAGAGATAAGGGCAAATAAGGACTTAATTATGTCAAAATATGACCTGTATGTGTGGATGGTGCGTGTGTGTGTGTGCATGTGTCCTTTCAGCGTTTGGCGATGGTCCCCGTGGAACGGCAATGATGCCCGACCGGCAGACCTGGGCGGTTTCGATGACGTCAGCAGCTTGTAGCTTTTCAGTGGAGTTTCTTCGGTGCAACTTTTCTGGCAGCACGTCTTTTCTGGCAGCACAGCTTTCAGTGCAGTTTCTTCAGCACAACTTCTTCAGTATGGTGCTCCCAGCTTGGAGCAGCTTTTTCTGGCGATGCAGCCTTCTGCGGCGTAGCTTTCTGCAGCCAGTTGCCTCTTGTCGCAATTTCTTCTTCTTGCTGCAGCTTGCAGCTTTTTTTCTGGATTCTTTCAGTTTTGGCTCGTGGCGGCAGCTCACGGCGGTGGCAGCGATTGCGCAACTCACGGCCGACGGCGGCTCACGGCTTCTTCCTCTCCCCCGGATTCCTAGAGCAGTGAGAGTCAGCAGTTCTGTCCGGCGGCTGCTCCCTCCTTTCTGGCTGCTTGGTTTCTTCAGGGGGCTGCGCTGACAGCTCAGTTCAGTTCCCCCCCCACCCCTCCCTCCTCACTCCTCTCCAGCAGCGGCGGAGGGAGGGCGGGGGCGCACCTGGCAGAAGCGATGTGCTCCCTTTGTGCAGTGAGGCAGAAAAAAGGGCTATTGTTTACTTTTCTGAAATTTATGGCTGGTGTTATCACACTTCCGTCTTCCTGGAGGATTTATGCAGAATTGATTTATGGGAAATAGAGTTCTTTACTCACTGTTTTAATAAGGCAAAAAAATCATGTGGTCAGTTCACCACACTTGCCTTAATTATCAGGTGTTGTGATAAAGTGCATTCTCATTTTGCTCCAATGTGAACTATATTTCTTTCCCAGGTATTAATGGGAACTACATGTATGAAACTGCTGTATGAAGAGAGACTCTTTTATATACAACTTTCTTAGATGATAATACAGTTCAACTTTTTCTATACTCCACAGCAGCTAGAAACCTAAAAACACAAGCTTACACTCATAAAACCTTATGAGGGGAAAAAAAAATTTAGAAGTAATAAAATTTGACTTTAAATAAATTTAAAATTAATTAATTTTATTGCCCAATTTTGAATTACTTGAAAAGACAGAAGAAGGTGTGTTTTACCTTGGATTCATTTTGAATCCTTCAAAGTTGAAGGCCTAAAATTATTGGTTTAATATCAGCTGGATTTAGCCTCAGCTCTCTCTAATTTTACTTCAGTGGGACTTTCAGTCCCATTAATGACAGAGGTACTTCTGGGACAAATGAATATCAGAGTGATAAGCGTTTTTAAAATTTATAAAGAACAAGTTTCTACCCAATTCCTTGTTTAGATTTTGAGATTGGATAACCAAACTTTAGATTCCTCTTTTGAAAATAGTAACCATGACGCCTACCTTCAACTTGGAAAAAAGTTTGGCATTTATTTCATTAAGTGCATATTTTTCCATATTTATAGTATACCAAATTAATAAAAAAGATAAAACTTTTACCTTATTTGGTGACACATTTCAAAAGTCTTAATCTCCTGGATTCATATAACTCTACTTATTTTTAAGTTTGCTGGATTGGATCAAATCCAACAAATTTAAGAAGGTCTTTTCTGCACAACTTACTTTACAGCCTGATTTAGCAAAATAGCTTCATGAAAAAAAATGTATATCAGAATAGGAATTTTGATGTGCAATCAGCATTTGCACAGTAGGAACACTGTTATAGGTTATAAGTGAGATTATAATGCAAGATTTGTACTGAGACAGCTGGTCTAGGGAGAAAATGAGAGCTTCTAAGCTCCTTGAAATAGATCTCTTTGTGGCAAAATATCTAATATTTTCTTCAGCCAAGATAAACAATGTTCAATGGACAGCATTCATCAAGAGGAGAAAACAAACAGATAAGAGATCTTCAGATCTAATCAGGCTTGTTAAATCTGGCTCTTAAACCACCTTGTTTTTCAATGACTTTTTCTTCTTGTTTTCTTCATTTCTTTTTTCTCCTTTATTCTTTACTCTGTGTGAAAGCTATTGCTTTTGTAGATTTCTGCACTGAAATAATTTGAGATACTCATGCCAAACGTGTTATACATAAGAGTGTTTGCTGTATACACAGCAGATTTACACATATGTTTTCTATTAATGCTGTTGTGCTGAATTTAGTAATCACCACAAGAGGAAGATGAATATGTATTGTATTCCAGTCCCCAGTCACTGACAGAGTTCACTTCAGACAGTGGGGCATGAAACAACAAAGTAAGGCACCCAGCAACCAAATGGTAGAGACAGAAAGAAAGAGGGGAAAGAAAAACTCAAAATATTGAACAGAAAACACAGTAAAAAAAAACCCTATTCAAAGAGTGTAATATTTTTTAACAAGAACAAAAAAGGTTGAAAATGCTGAATTTCTTTGTGAAAACCACTGGTATTTTTCAGAGAGCTCACCAAAATGTATCTACAATGCTATACTGTCCAGAATACAGAGCAGAGAATGGGATGATGTTTCTGCTCATTCTATTTCACAGAATCCAGAAAAGACGAAGTGGATTTGGACATTTTACACCTTTTACCTTTCTTCTCCCTCAGGTTATAATTTTGGGGCATATAAAGCTGCCCCACTGTACCAAATGATTCCCTTTCTAAAGCCACTTCTCTGTTCTGCCCTCATTCAAGCATTTTGCATCAGAAAGCCAAGGATGAGCTCAAGCTCTGTGAAGAGCACTACTTTTCCTATAAGGCTGCATATGAGATTTCAAGTTTTGCCCATGAAATTTTCACCAGTTTTACAGCTATGGAATATTATTACAAGAGTATCTTCAACCTATTACCTTACCTAGAATACATGGGGAGATTTTGCATACCACGGTTATCTGACCAAGAGAGATGTTATGCAGCATACCAGTGATTAACACAATCGATGAATTATTGCTTTGTGCCAAGATAGCACAAAGGTATGTTTATCTTGCATACCACATCTGGACTGATAAGCTTAATTGATACAAAACACAACTTTTTTTCTCTCCAGTAAATTATCATGGATGTGAGCTGTGCTTTTCAAATTCACTTATATCAATAGCTCTCCTTGGAGTTTTTTTGGAGACTGACTGGCATTTCTGACTCATTATTAATAAATGTTTTAGGGAATAATATAACAAAACCTCAAAGGTTCTCAATTAAAAAGCAAACAAACAAAACACAACAAGAAATAGTTGTATGTCATAATATCAGTGAGAAAGAAAAATCTCACAGACTTGTTTGATAAACTGCAAAAAAAAGCAAAGTTCATCTTTGATATAACCAAAGTCATGCAACTCCAGATATAGAGCTGTCATCTTCTTTCTAAAAAATGCTCTTACAGTAGAGGGCTTTAAAGGTCTTTAAAGAACAATTGAAACCACCCAACCCCAGAGTGTGCTGTCCAAAATCCCCATTGTAGGTTTAGTCTCAGTGTTCCCATGATCTACTTTCTGATTTTAGTATTACTACCTTTTTTACAACACTTAATTTCTTTTCCCCTTGGAAAACACAGTTAAAATAATATCTCAAGACGTGCATATCACAGAATCACAGAATCATTATGGTTGGAAAGGACCTCCAGGGTCATCAAGTCCAACCTTTGCCCTAGCATCTCTCTATGTAGGTACAGATTTTCAAGAAAGAAAATAATCTGATTTTTAGGAATGCAGCAATCATTCCTATTTACAAAAATGGGAGTAGCAGACAAATGATCTTTAAACATGTTCATAAAAATAACCTAAGAACAGAAATTCCACTATCCCCCTGGGTTAGTTTTTCCAGCACTTAACTATCCATACAATTAAGAAACATTCTTTTCATAATAACTAATTTAAATCTCCCTTTCTGAAAATTAAGTAAATTATGATTTGTTCTGTTCTCAGGTAAAGTTGAGATCTTTAATTGTCTTTCTAATAATCTTTTACATATTTGAAGACTATTTTAATTTCTCCTCTTAGTCTTCTTTTCTACACTAAACAAAGCAATGCTTTCAGACTTTCTTCACAGGTTATTTTTCTAGAGCCCTCATCATTATTTTGCTCTTCAATTTTGTTCCAGTTAATACATTTTGGTGTGTAGAGCTTGGCATAATAATACTTCTGAGGCCTTATCAGTGCTAAACTGATCAGAATAATTTAAATAATTACCTCTCCTGTTGAACATACAATGTTCACATTCGCTATGTCAGTTTTCTGTTTCTGGTCTAGTGACCTTAGTGAACTCCTAATCCACGCTTGTTGTATCCTCATATGGATGCTATCAGGCAAACAGCTCAGTCCATAAACAGCAGGGTCCATCTTCCTTATGAGGTGGCAGCTCAAGGGAGCTTTGGACTCATATGAGGAAAACTGTGACTCTGAGGTTGCTTCTTCTTTGGTCTGCTTAGAGTGCAATCAATGACACCTGAAGCACAAGCAGCAGTGGGAGAGGCTGCATGGTGGGGGGCTGCTCACTGTGTGTGGCTGTTACTTCATATGGCATTCAGCTGCGATGGACCCGTGACTCCGTGCATGCTCCTACACCAAGTATTCAACTGGTAACATGTATAACTTCATGGTATGCACACTTTAAGGATGAGCACTTGTTCACTCAGCAGAGAGGAATCCTGTGTCTCCATCAGCAATTTTCAGAATTGCACATAGTCTACAATGCATGTAGAATGGCATTAAAGAACACCTGGGTGAGCTAGGTCCCCTCTACGGTAAGGTTCCATAGAGCTAAACATGATGAGCATATAGCCCAAGGTTAGACTACTGGCAGGTCAGAGCAGTGTCTGGCTACATATGAAGTGCAGTCTTAATCCATTTCAGAACAGCATTTGCCTTTTCTTAAGTGGCATCCTGTTGTTGGCTTCTATGCACTTTGCACTGCACTTTAACCCCAGGTGATCTGCAAACCTTTGGACTACCCAGCTATTCCCTGCTTTGTGTATGTACTAGCATGTTGAGGGTAGTACTTTGCATTTGCCTTTATTGAATTTAATATTCTTTGCTTCAAAATATTTATTGGGTTTGGACATAAATTTCCCTGATTTCTCCCCTAGTACCCAAGTGGTACTACTGCGTCTACATGTTTGTGTTTTACAGTACTAGTCTAACTTGTTATCATGCTTCCTGGAATGAACAGATGAGACTCAAGTAATGTCTGTTTTGTCCCTTCTGTGCTAGCCGCCTGGTCACTTTATGCAGTCATTGATAGTCTCTCCTGCCTGGGGAAGAACAGAAAAATTGTACTTCACTTGGCTAGATGATATGTTTTCCTAGCCCAGAGAATAACCAAACATGTAGCCACACACTAGATAGTGTTTGTTGATTTCCATGACTGATTCTGCAGCTCCTGATTACAATAATGCATGCA
This sequence comes from Eurystomus gularis, assembly GCA_013400335.1. Classification (NCBI taxonomy): domain Eukaryota; kingdom Metazoa; phylum Chordata; class Aves; order Coraciiformes; family Coraciidae; genus Eurystomus; species Eurystomus gularis. The sequence goes on from VZZY01008428.1 coordinate 29,404, forward strand.
TTGCGCATTTATCTTCTCAGCAATGTTTGTGAGTATTCTGCATTAAAGTAGCAAAGACTATCATCTGATGTGAGGCTTTGCAAGAGGTATCATGAGAACTGAACCAAAGGGTTCATGATCCAATTGTTCTTTTTGTACTCTTCATATGTACTAATAAAATCTCATGTCTCTCACAAAAGAAAATAAGTTTGCAGCTTCTCTGGGCTTAATTTTGCTTTATCTCTCTTGGAGCTGTTGGTACATCGGAAGTAGAGCTTCTGTATTGCATTGGAAAAGCTCTTGGAACATCTTTGGAAGCATTTTAATCCATGGTGATTTCTTCTGATCGTATAAAGCAAATGCTGTTACACTATAGTGTAGTCATTGTCATTGTCACGTTCTCACGAACACTGAAAATTACCATGATCATTGCCTCAGGAAAAAATCTTTTTCCCTGGTTATGATGAATGAATAGTCCAGTCATGTTGAGATACTTCTGCCCCTTAGTTCTTTTCTAGTTAAGAATGTCAGCTTTGCTGCCATCTGGCATTCATCTGTGCTATGTATTCTGGGTATTTGATTTATTTTATCTTATAAGATATAATATATAATATACTGGACCTAAGATTTTCAAATTGTTCAATCATAAATATGAATGTGCTATCCCAATTCCAGTAGTTCTTAGCAATTCTGCCGCACTGTAAAATGGAGGAGAAAGGTGGTAAGCTTTTGTGTTTTGACTTTTTTTCAAAATAATATGCTTTCTTGTTTAATCTCTCTTTTATTTTAACTGTTACATATGTATTGTAGAGGGACTTAATTATCCTCCTTTTGCTGTCTTCCTGCAAGTTATTTATTCTTCACTCTCTTTAGAACCAGTGCAACAAAACAGGCATAGTCAAGGTACAATTCATGTAACAGGTAGTGTCATGAGATAAGATGAACTATACTTCAGAAATACGTATTTTTCTCCACAGTTATAAAGGAAACTTGTCATGATTTGTTCACATGTGGTTCAGAGTTGCATCTTAGGAATGTAAGAAAAAACGTAGACATGAAATTTAAGGCATAGCTCCTTTTGTGTACGACATAAAAGGCATTGTCCAGACTTGCAGAATATGAACCAACATCTTTTTCTTCCTCTATCACTTTAATGATATATAGTAATATAAAGAAATAGTATTCAATACCCTAACCTAGTCTACATCAGCTTATGAGAATGCATGTGTAAGAAACACTTCCAAATTAAAGAAATATTACATCTATTGCCTCCTTCCTCTCCATCAGGCCAGTTGCCTTCTGTATTCCTCACATTCCACAGTTTTTCACTTTTGCCTTCTGTGAGTTCTTGAGAATCAACATAATGAACTCATAGTATGAGTTTTAGCTGTTTATCACTTTAGAAATAATATATATTTATATACACACACATACACATATGTATTATTTTAACTGACCATGAAGAAGTATCTTCTACTAATCTTGAAGATAGCCATATGATTCAAAGTCATTTATATAGCAGCTTATGGGTGCCAGTTAGCTTTTCAATTTTCCAAATTCTACATTCACTGTAGTACTTTAATAATCAGTTGGATGGTTCTTACACTGAATTTATTTTTTTACAATGTTTTCTCTCATTTATTTATTTATTTGTTTGTTCCACTGCTAAAGAGCAAAATTGTCTGGACAGTTCTTTCTCTTATATGGAGACTGATTTATATCCTAAGAAAAAACGAAGAGATTCAGCACTACTGTTACTATTGATCATTTTCTGCTTCACAACATATTCTCAGGCACTACAGCCTGTAAAATTACACTGAAAAAAAAAGAGAACATTTTTAATTGCTTGTTTAAAAGAAAATAGTGTGTGTGTTTCTCTTACATCTAGCAATGGAGGTAAAACAATACTTCGCTTAATTCTTTTGATGTAAATTCCTAAAAGAAGACTGTATAGACTTTACAGAAATAGCTCTAAAAGCTTCTCTCTCAAAGTCTCTCAGCTTTTTTCACTCTTTTGCAGTTTTATTGGCACATAGTCTATGCCCTTTACTTTTCATCTGGGAAATGTCTCTACTTTATCATTAGCCCTTGGCCAAATGAAGCTTATGTTCCTCAAAAGAAGTATAGATGACTTCTGGGGAGCTGAGAATTAACTCTCCTTTTATGCAGCTGCTTTGCAACACAAAGTAACCTCCAACAGGTTTGACATTCTCCACTGGATTCAACTCCTTTGCCAGACCTTTTCCAAGTGAAAGAGAGGACTTAATCCCCAGAGCCCCCCAGGGACCATTCAAGTAGCCTGATTCCTCTAGCCTGTCCACCTGTGGGCTTTAGATAGGCCTTCTGCCTGTGCAACTTTTTCACTTGAGAGTCACATATTGAATATTTGTATTAAATACTGCATTTGTATATCACCTTTTCATGTGACATTTTTAATTCTCTTTCTGGTCACTTAAATAGCACCTGAAGATACATCAGTTTAGCTGACAACCTATTTTAACTGTTATGCATGTAAAAGCAAAATTAGCTGTGATTTATGGAAGTATTCACTCTGCACTTCACAGAAAATTGAAGGTATATTTTTATCTTAAATGACTGTGAATAAAACAAACCACAACAAAACAAAGCATACAGGCCTGAGATTTGCTGTAAAGACTCGGCTTGAGGCATGTTTGGGGACATTATTTGATGAAAATGACTAACAAAGGTGTATACATCAGAATTACAGTATGTGATGGTATTTTATTAACAAGTAGTAAAAAATATGTTTTAAAAAATAAAGTGAAAGGTCTGTCCAGCAGTTAGGTGGACCTATAATTTGGAGAAAGA
>VZZY01008429.1:0-38261 GCA_013400335.1 Eurystomus gularis
TATATATATATATATGAAAGAAGGGTAGTATTTTCTTGGTGATAAAGATGGAAGATATGTTGCAGCTCTTTATTCTTTTTCAAAACATTTTTTAAACCTTTTTCGTTTTTTTTAAATGGAGATCATATTGTATAGAAAATATAGTTTGCTTTGGCCTTGTTTAAAGTGTCTGCGCTTCTCATCTTCTCATACTGAAACAATGCTCTCAGAAAACATTTTAAATGAAGGAATGAATGATGCCTCACATTTCTCAAATGGCTGCTGTCTTTCTGTTTAGGTAGTAGTGGTCTTTAATACATGTTTTCCAGTACTTTAAGTTGCAGTTTAAAAACATGACAAAAATACAGAATATAAACTAGTAGGAAAAATAATTACCCTTCCTGTAGCGTATCATCTGGGTACATATTTTATTGAGAAATGAAAAATCAGCTCACATAATTATCTTGCTTTAAGTATTGAAAATTAGTCATATGAGCTATGGATGACCATAAGTAAGGATGATGAATACCAAGTCCATGGGATTAAATACAGAAAAAAAGCTGAGTACTGGGGAAATCCTGCAGTAAAAAATGATTGATAGAAATGGCCTGATATGCAAGCACTTCATAACTGGGTAGCAAACTACTTTCTATTTGCATGATCCTGAGGCAACCAAAGACCAGCAGTTACTTTGCTCATCAATTTTGCTCACTAGATTCATCTTCTTAGTAGTCTGCTGGCTGATGGCCTTCCATTTGCACAAAGAAAGGGATTTTTCTTAATAACAATGGTACTGGTGGAGCTACGAAAGTCAGTCTGAAACTATTGAGGCTCATGAAAGTGTTAGAAACAGCTGTTTCTGGAGAAGGGCTGGTTATAGGACACAACAGGGAGAGGACTGACCTAGAAAGCAGAAACTGGTAGCTAGAGCTGGGAGCAGGGTTACAACTGATAGCCTTTGAGCAACTATTCATTCCAGAGTAATTCCCTCTCTCTCTCCTTTTAGGGATACTGTTTATGGAAGAAAAAAAGGTGGCTGACGCTGAAAGGATATTAGAAAATAACAGCACAAAGCTGATGTAAACTGGAATCAATAAAGAGCAAGTTCTTTGAAAGCTTCATGTCCTATGTGCAACACATTTTGTAGATACTGAAGTAAATTATTTCTGATATGAGAAGAAATAGGGAATGCCCCTTAAGCAGCCACACTATGTGCAAACAGAATAATAGAAATTAGGACAGTAACAACTATGAAGATAATAACATCACTTTTATCACTAATAGTAAAACCAATAATAAGATTCTTACCTGAAATTGCAAAGCCACTGAAGCCTACTGCTAACACCAGAAAGGAAATAGCCACGCCTTTTGTATGAGAATAACCAACCACCAAAAGCAAGGTTGCTTCCATCCCAAAGCCTTCAAATGAAACACATGGGAATAAATTACATTTAAATTACTATTGGTCACAGAGATACTAATAAGGTCTAATCAGAACAGCAACTTAAAATTAAACAAAATTCTTTCATATCTTATAGCTATTCTTGAACATACTTGGCAGCTTTGTGGATTCACAGAAATATTTGAACGTTTATTCTTTAAGAACATACTTTCTTCTCCTCATTTCTGTGTAAATGACCCAAGCAATTGGTGAAGTTAACTCACTGAGCAGTACAAGGAAACAAGGAGAAAGTGACTCTGTGCAAAGCACTGAAAAATTAATAAACATGCAAACACAATAGAGAATGGAGAAAAATACTTCTTGCCTTCCATTTCTCACGGTTGTAGTGATGTGAGATGTTCTTGGCAAATGGAGTCCAAGAGCGTTTTTAAGACAAGTGCACCACCAACACAATAGGGTGCCCCTGAGTATCACAGGGAACTTCCAATTCTGCCATGACTGCAAATTAATATTTTCTAGTACGTAACACTACAATCGTTCTCTCTTTTTTTTTTCTTTTAATGAGATTGTAAATACACCCTGAAAATACAATGAATCTGAGAATCCTTTGTGAAGATGCAAAGCCAAGCTGCATGGCATCTCTGACTTTAGGCATCTTGATTTCAGGCAGCCTGTGCCATCCATAAATAGTGTAAGCCAAGAACTGGCGAAGGAGAGCAACTCCACAGGCTATCTGGATTGAAATTTTTGGTCTGATTTAGTGTCTTCCTTATATGTAGACGTCATTGATTTTTCAGTTCAGTGACTGAAGTGGAAAAAAAATATTTTGCACTGAGTAAAAAAATGAGACTGTGTGTTCCCCACCTTTCTTTTAACCATCCCTTCCAACCTAAACTCTGCAGTGGGTTCTGCTGGAAGTAGCGCATGGAAACATGGCCAGGTATTGCAAGGCTGCTTCCACTGGGAAAGGGTCTCTCCAGCACCAGAGTACATGGTTAGCTTTGTCTGTATGAAATTGCAGGATGAGGCCTGTTTCAGCACACTACTCTTCTGAGCCGGTTCTTATTACCCTTCTAATTATTAATGAGGCTTCTTGCCTCCTCTGGTTTTAAAAGCATGCTCATATCAGTAAGGATTTATACCATGAGAACATCTAACATCAGCTCTCTATTAAATGCTTGAGATTAACCAGCTGCAAATGCTATCTAGAGTAATTTGTCTCTTGTTACAATTAAACACAGACCAAACTATGGTATCTGCATCAGCTGCAGCATACAACTGAAATAGATTTTCAGAATCTAATAGTACCTCCACAATTCATGACCTTCCTTACTGTGGTAGTAGTTAAAATCTTCCTGCTCCGTAAGAAGTCGGCTAGCTGCCCTCCAATGGGTACAATGATTGTCATGACCATGTGAGGAACTGCTGACAAAAGGCCAACCTGCAATTAGACAAATGAGTATTTACTGCTCCTGTTCTCCCTCAGGATTTAGGGGGAAGACAACAAGAACCATACCTTTTCTTCACCTCTTTCCCCACCCTTCCATTGGACACATTTTTATTCTGGATCCTTGTGTGGCAGGATTGTAGACCTTTCCTGCAGAAGAACCTGCTACCAATATCTGGGTGACCTTAGGATGCAGACTCTACAGCATCTATTGGCAACCTGTGCAAGTGTTTCCTGATGTTCACATGGGATCCTCTGTGTTTCAGAATGTGCCCATTGCCTCTGGTACTGCCACTGGGCACTACTGAGAAGAGCCTGGCTCTGTCTTTGCACCCTCCCTTTAGGTATTTGTATACATTGATGAGATCCTCCCTGAGCCTTCTCTTCTCTAGTGTACACAGTCCTAGTTCTCAGACTTTCCTTATAATAATCTTTGAGGACTTTCATTGTATTCTCTCTAGTATGTCCATATCTCTCTTTTACTCGTGAGCCCAGAACTGGATACAGTACTCCAGGCTCCAGGTGTGGGCTCATCAGTGCTCTCTAGAGGGGAAAGATCACTTTCTTCTACCTGCTAGCAGTATTTTGCCTAATGCAGCACAGGATACCATTTGCCTTCTTTGCCACCAGGGCACATTGCTATTCTCATGTTTAATCTGGTGTCCCCCATGACCCCCAGGTCCTTTTCTGCAAATCTGCTTTCCAGCTGGGTGGCCCTCCAGCATGTACTGGTGCATGGGCTTGTTCCTCCCCAGGTGCAGGACTTTGCACTTCCCCTTCTTGAACTTCGTAAGGTTCCTGTCAGCACATTTCTCCAGCCTGTCAAGGTCCCCCTGGATGACAGCACAACCTTCTGGCATATTAGCCCCTCCTCCCAGTTTTGTGTCATCTGCAAGCTTACTACAGGTAAGTGTACTAGGTACACTCTTCTCCGTCATTCAGATCATTAATGAAGATGTCAAAACAGGATCAGACCCAGTATTACCCCCAGGGTACACTGCTAGTTACTGGCCTCCAACTAGACTTCATGCTACTGATCACCATCCTCTGGGCCTGTCCTTTCAGCCAGTTTTTAATCCACCTCACTGTCTGCTCAACCAGCCCATATAGCAATAGCTTATCTATCAGGATCTTATGGCAGATAGTGTCAAAGGCCTTACTGAAGTCTAGGTAGACAACATCACTACTCTCCCTTTGAATACCAGTCATTTCATAACAGAAGTTTATCAGGCTGGTCAAGTGTGACTTCCCCTTGGTGAACTTTCTGCCAAAGGTTTATTCCTGTTTCTGTTAGCTCTGGTACTTATCCCAGCTATGTGAAAAGACTTGTGTGGAGTTTTAGTGATCAACTTGTCACTTTCTAGAAGCTTTTCTTTGAAGAAGTAATTTAGTGAGAAGTTTGAATTTATTTCCTAGGATGTGCAACCTTATTACATTGACACCGAGTCAGTTGTAAATTAGTTTTTAACTAGTGAGGTACACAGAGGTGCAACTCTAGCATTTCTGAAAGGCAATTCAGAATAAAAAACCTGTTTTGCCTCAATACCCCTGCTCTTCATCTCCTTACTGCAATTGGCCAGTCAGAGTGTCATCACAAAGATGACAGCATTGCAGAATCTGGGCATGCTAGTGCTCCCAGAGCACACAGATAATGATGTTGTTTGTTATCAGTTTGCAGGATTAAACTTGCTTGAAAATAATGTACACTACAGCAAGCAGTTCTTTTAAAGGAATGTAGAGAAAACTTTTCTGGAACAAATATTCTGAAGTCTTCATTCATGCTCTGAAGACGGAGTGTAACCATACTGGCTTCAATGAAGTGGCAGTGGCAGGCAATATCAATCCATAAAGATTTTTGCCCATTACTGTCAATGAAAAGTAATGAAATAAAAAAAAGAAGAGGATAAAAATTACCTGACAAGTAATGTTAAACTGCTAGCTCTAAACAAAATGTACATTTCTATCTACTTACCTTGTGGTTTCCATATTTTTTTTCAATCAACTCTTTCCCAAAACAACTTTTCAGTTCTTTCCTTTTGTTAATAACTTGATGCAAGCAAGCTTTTTTTTCTATCAGATCACTGGAAGTATGTCATCTCAGCTACCATGACTCATCTACTGTAATGACTCCAGAGAGATCTGAGAACCTTCAAGTAGTCTGCATCTCCTAGGGTCAGGCCTGAAGGTCACTGCTTCATCTCAGACATTTACCTTGCTTATTGCAAACCCAAAGACTTCTTCAAAGTAAGCAGGCTGACTTATAAGGAGCAAATAGAAGGTCCAGCTTCTGCAAAAGTTTGCCACAATGATTGCATAAACTGGCATTGAAGTGAAAAACCTCTTCCAGGGAGTACTAAATTTCTAGGAAAAATAAAAAACAAAATTGAAGGCATTTTTGAGTAGGCAGAAGGCAGAATAAAGAGCCAACTATCTTTTAGTATCAGGACTACCCAGTACATTGCATCCAATTTACACTGCAAATCACTTACAAGTGAAAGATACCTCCTGGATTAGTGGCAAAAGACAAGTAGAGAAACTTTCTTAGAATAGATAAGATTTTTAAGATTACTATCTTTGCTCTACTTACTGAAATTACGTAAGGTCTTCAGGAATCCTGCTATTGGGGTAACAGGATCAATAACAGAATCAAAGAAAACTGGAGAAAACCTTGTGCTGTTCTCCTGTTTTTGGCATGATGCATTCTGAGACATTTCACTGAAAGGATTGTGAAGAAAGGATTAGCCAATCCAAGAAGTGTGTGGTAGTGCAGCAACAGGTAAGTAGCTGCTTCAACCCAATTCATTTTATTCAGCAAAATAAGTCTGTGGTAGAAGATTTAATTTCTATAACTTGCTTTTGGCATTTCCAGTTTCTACTTATGCCTCAATAGAGCAGGAATGGAAAACACTTCAGAGCCCTATTCGCTTATAATAGAATTCAAATCAGAAGCTGAAATATGTAAGTATGGCAATATACATTGACTTTCTCCTTTTTTTTAAAATGGTAGTTGTGTTCTACAGGCAGGTGTAGACCTGCAGTGAAGTGTGTTCACATGGTGGTGTCTTTCGTGTCCTCTGCAGTAAAACTACTGCACAGCAAGGAGAAAACCATGGCCTGGAACAAGTGTGTGTGTGTCTCCAGCTGAGATCTGAGTGACTTCAGCCAAACTTCAGGGGCACGCCCAAAAGGAGAGTCTGATACTTTATGCTCTCAGCAAGGCTATTACACTAAACTCGTAGAGGAAAGAGTTTGGAGTTATTTTGCTCCAGAATATTCTAGTGTAAAAGCCAAGAAGGAACAGTTCATCCAGAAACAGCTTTGTTTTTCACCACTAGCAAAAATGAGTTTTCTCGCAGAGAGAAGTTTGATAGGAAAATAGGTTTTAGTTTTGAGTTTCCAGGATCTTCCAGGATCCTCTCAGAGAGAGAAGTTTTAAAACAGTAAGCTGAGCTGCTGCAAGAACGAGCAGGGCAGAAACCCTGTCCTAAAGCTTTCAGAATTTCAATCGTCCTTAATAGGAGCTCAAAAGACAGCTGGAGAATTTAACATCTGCAGCCAGTTTCTTATTTCACTATTTCCATTTATATCTTTTATAACAAACATGATAGTTACTCAAGAGCGGGAGATCAGAGTACGTTGTTTCCCCTCTCTCCCCACTGCTTTGTCTCCCGAGGTTAGGGAGGCTTTATAAGCTGAGAGCTGAAACAGCACAATGTATTTTGCCTGGAGCTGAACTTGCCCTGTCCAGGTACATGAGCCTAATTCTGTAATTTCCATAAAAGGAAAAGCCCCTAAACTTCAACAGCAAGTAGTTCTTCTACTTTTATGCAGTATCCATCCCGTCATATGCTCATCTTGTGCAAAGTGTTCACAAATTACAACCAGAAAAGCCTTTTTTACTTACACTTGCACTTGCAAGGCTGGCTCCTTCTCCAATACTTGTTTCTATATATATCTTTTCTTCATTGGTTATTGTTGGATGCACAGCAGGGCTCTCATAGGCATGGAGCAGCCAGAACATGTACCAAACAATCCCAAACATTCCTGCAGAGGCAGGAAAAGCAAAGCTCAGTTTTAGAAGCCAATAAAGCCATACTTATATCTGCAGGCCTTGAAGTTCGTTTCAAGAGCCAGTTAAACCAAATCTGCCCAGAACATGTGCCCAGGGAAGTAAAAAAAAATACAATAACTAACTCTGTGTATATTTTATGCCTGCGTGCAAAGCATTTGAGCATTTTATCACTTTTATTATGTGAAATGCATGGGGCAGAGAGAAGGCAGAAGCACAGCTTTATGTGGGACCTGGGGAAGGAAAAGAGCAGACTGGTCATAACATGGTTGCAGTCTGCATAAAGTAACTGCACAACTAGGTTGCAATGGCAAATCTTATGGTGGTCTCTGTGTCGCCAGAGAAAATAGAGAAAACCCATCTTGACTGGGTTGCTGATGGGTAAGGCTGGATTTGAGATAGTCCTGTCATGTACCATACGGGGAAGAATGAAGCATCACAGCACAGCCACAAGGTCGTACCCCTGTGATGGGACCACTTTGCACTGCTTTTATCGAGGGTGGGGAGCATGGGGCAGATGTCCCAGGGCAGAAGGATTCAGAGGCAATCATCTCCCCATCAGCAGCATATGCTGTAGCATTTGCTATTAGTATGTGCTCTGGGACATGTGTCACCTGAGTGTTTGTGCTACAGAGCAACCTTTGCAACTGCATCCAGCCTTGATCACCATGGGCTCTAGCCTGGTCATTACAATTTAAAAGTATTTTACAACAGATTACTACAAAAGAAAAGCTTTCAGATTCTGCAATAAGTAAGGAATAAATTGGAATACCCATTTGCAACTTCTTAATTCCCCAAACCAACTTTGATCCATACCTGTTATACAGGTTTAACAAAACTGCTGACAGTACCAGTCTAGTTGCAGAGATTCTTTATGTTAAGCAACTCACCATAAATATAAAAGACTGATGACCATCCTATATACTGTACCAGCACACCTGCCAGTGGCATGGCAACCACTGCACCTGCATAAGACCCTGAGGAGAAAAAAGGATTGAGAAAACACATGAGCTATGAGAGGTGATCCCACTCTCCAGTGCAGATGACACAGGCAAGTGCTCATGGGGCCAGCACTGGAGGGATGCCTCTGGCTGATTGGCACCATGCTTTCTTGTGAATGAGGAGTGGGATGACAACTGAAAACTTAGCTTGAGGTGGTGGGAAGGACTGGCCCTCACTTTTGTGAGATCACCAGTCCCATTTTGCAGCTAGAGGAGCTGTGCCCTGTAAGTAAATGGGATTTGCAAAGCTGGGGCTGATGACAAACCACCATGCAGGCATAAGCTGTATGCACTGAAGTGGAGACTCCCTCCTAACCCTGTGACATATGAGGTGAGATCCAGATAAGTTAATGGCCCAAATTTCAGAAGTCTTCTTGGTGTCCCAAAATCCTGATGGTTGCAGATATGCTGGGAGAATCTTGTCATGGCTCTAGCCCCATGATCCCACAAGTGCTGCTAGCAGAGGGGTGTTCAGACCAACCCTAAGTCTATTTAACCATGGTAAGTTTGTATCAGCAGCATGAACAAACAGCTGGAATAAACAGGCAAAAGTTGACAGGGAAGAAAAGGGACAAAAAAGTGGTCTGTGCCAAAGTTTCTGGTTGGGAAATACATAATACTGGTGAAATATATTTCCAAGTGATTTGTACAAAGAGATGAGTATTTAAGTGTTTGGAAAGGAATTTCCATGAAGACTCTGAGGAGAACTCATGCAATCTGGACATTTGGGTTCAATGCAAGCCCGTGCCAGTAGCTTCACATGCGACTAGCGTTGCTTTGAATTATTCTAGGAAATGAGATACTTGTAGTTTTGAGAGTATAACATACTTTGTTAAGGAACATTTGGTAATGCTCTACTCATTAGCAAATACTTATTTGCAATGGTTCACAGTGACCCTTCTCCCTCATCTCTGTCTAATTCATTTTTCCTACAGCAATAACAAAGCCTCAGGCAAGAATATAGTCAGAGAAACCAGGAACCTGGTTAACATGAGGCTTCCTAGCTTTTCCACTGTTCCTGTGCACCTTTTGAGTGCAAGAATAGGTGATCTGTAGCCACTAAAATTGGCTCTGGGCTGCAGTATGGACCTTTCTCTACTCAGTGCTAGGATTTCAAGGAGAGAGCATTGAGGGTGGAGGGGCTGCTCTTTTGGTCTGTTCCTCTACAGAAAATGGAAACACCTCAGTGATCACTAAATTCTGGAGTCATCTATAGTAAAAATAAAATTCCCATAATATGAAAAGCTGCTCTTTTTTCACATTTCACTCCTCTTTTTACCCCTCCTCCTGTATCTTAATGCTGTATTTTCCCTAGCCTTTCAGTTCCACTGCCGATGGACAGACTGTTTTATCCTCTGACTTTTACATTTTCGACTGAATATTCTCTCACAGAGACATTCATCTCCAGCTGCCTTTACTCCATCACCTGCATTTATTTTCCTTGCTTTCTCTCCCACCTTTCCTAACTGCTTACTCTTTAAAGTCCTACTATTTCTAATTCTTCTCCAGTATTATTAGACATCCACCCAACTTCCCAATTTTTCTATTACAAATGGAAAGACACACACCAAATATAGATGATGAGAGTGTCTTAGGGTGCAAATGACAGACTGAAGTAATGAGTAGTGCTTTTTCCTTCACTGCCAACACAGTGCATTTGAAATTACATCAGAACCCTTCCTGCCCTCTACTCTTCATATCTGGACTTTTTAGAATACAAAAGCAGAGGGTGTACATTTGGATTATGCCTTGCCTTCCTTACTTTTAGCCATCTACACAAATTAAGATTCACTGTTTTCCCTGGAATTAGCAGTGAATTGATGATTGCAGGGTTACCAAGGGAAGATGAAGACATTAGGTAGGAGTATATGAGGAGTAGACAGCTCAAACGAGACCTGGGAAAGGGCCAGGCAGAAGTGACACTCACAGTAGTCTTTTCTGGCAAGAAACTGTGGTGGCACAGAGTGACCTGTGACACAAACTGCTGTCTAAAGAATGGAATTAAAGGTAGAAAACCCTTTTCATTTTTTTTCCTTTTCAATAGGGTGGCTGTAAGCACAAAGAGGATGTCTTCCTTGAAAAACAAGGTGTAAAACCTCTGTATTTTTCTTCTCCCTGCTTTGTAATAAGATGTAAGACTCTTGCTAGAGGCTAGAAACATTCCAAAGGGAACGAGAGAGGTGGATTTCTCTCATCTTTCCACTAGGTTCCTCTCCCCAGAGTCTTCTGAATTTTCCCACAAGCCGTCTTCCAGAAGACCAGCTGTCAGCATTGGAAAGAGAACAAGAGAAGAGAGCAAAGTGCAAGCCTGATCATAATTCAAACCAGAGTAAAGCAGAACAGCCAGTGGCAACAAGTTACATCACCTCCACTGCAATATATTGAGCAGCCAGCCTAAAGCACTCAGGTCCTTTTAAGATCATTTTTTTAAGTGCATGCTTATTTAGGAGGGTCAGTTCAATATGTATAGTAAATAAAATCCCTAAGGATGGAGAAAATGAAAATAAGAAGAAGAAGAAAAAAGTGTGATTTCTCTCATGTGACACCACTAGACCCTTTTTAGTTTACTGTGAGAGCCATTCTGAGGGTTGGATTTAAATTATAAAATCATGACATATTAAACAAAAAGACTCTCAGCTCACAGTACAAGCCAAATGGGTACGTGGGCAGGTGCAGCAAAAAGCAGAGGGTTTGCATTTCTCTTTTAAATAATGAGATAAATAAAATACATAGAGTAAGAATATGTACTTATGTAAACCATATAAGCCAATCAACTTACCACAGAACGATGTGGTGGCCAATCTGCTTCTCTCCAGTGGAGGAGCCCACTTACTCCACATCCCATGGCAGGCTGGGTAGGTGACACCCTGTCAGACATTTCACACATGATATGATTTGCTTTCACTACATTTCTACTTCAAGCAGTTGCTGATACTGTCCAACCTGTCCAGCTGTTTGTCACCATGGAATGACATAGGAAGGGTTAGGTAAGCCTGGAAGATATTGGTTGTTTGGCTATGAAGAATTCAAACTAATTTGGATAACCACTTAAATGGGAGTGTATTCTGGGGTAAAAATGCTGTTTGGTACATGCAGTGGGTGATAAAAGTAAACTGAAATAGATCGAGTTGCAGCACAAAAACATAAACATTTTATTTCTTTTAAAGTAAACTTTAGAATATAAACAGATATGATTAAAAAATTGTCATCCTAAATATGAGTAACAAGTAAGATGTAGATTGATCAGAAAACATGACCAAAAGATCTTATCATTTTTAAGAACCAAATCTCCAAAACGTATGATGTATGAAAGGACCAAAATGGTCAGTGCTCCTACCTCTACCAGACCTTGCAGAATCCTTACAAACATCACACAGCCATAATGCACTCTTGCTGCAGAAGGGATGAACATGTTCAGTGTAGATGTTAGAAAGATAGCTGCTCCAAATACCCTGTGGAAAAAAGTAAAGGAAAGGGAATATAAGTATCATCTAATTATCAGAAGCAATGCTGTTCTTGGATATAATCACAGAGACATTCTCACATGCCATGATCTCACCAACACAAATACTTGTAAAGTCATTTTATTGGCAAAAGGGGATAAATCCCCATATGGTCAATACATTTTCTTCTCGAATCAGACACAAGTTTTATACCTACTTAAACAAAGGTGCCAGGTTTTTCTTTGTATGGTATAGGTGTTGGTACTGCGAGGCTAAGTTGTTTATTTGAGTCCTAACCTGAGAGAAGCATTCCTATCATGGCAAGTACTTAAGTTCTGTTGTATCAGTAGAGTTTAACTTAAATCAGGTAAAATCTGGTTTAAGTGGCTCTCCGAACATAGGCATATGCTGGTTAGATCTATTTGCTGCTGTGATAATGTATAACATGGCTGCATAAGATTAACTGCCTTCCAATGTCACTTCTCTAAGTAATAACTACAAGTATCCTTTGTGATGGTGACATAGAGGGGCATTTCTACAAGAAAACTGTGAAAAACATGATATAAGCAATTTGTTATCGTGCTTGGGAAGAGCACTTGCTGCAGCTGGGCACAAGTCATGTGAGGCTTTAAATGCACCTAGGGCCGAGTGCCTTTGGGAAATCATTTGCAGCCTCCCAAATGTTAGTACCCATTAGAGAAACAGGCAGCAGAAAGCTCTCTTAATTGTAATGGATTCAAGCAGCAGCCCTGAAAGTCCAGGCCACTCAGAGACCCTGGGGCAGCACTCAAAGCTGTGTCTGCCTCACTCGTGCAGTCTGTGGGAGTTCTTCTCAGCACAGACACAAGCTTTCCTATATTTAACTTGAGTGGTACACACGTTGACTATGTGAATAATAAACAGTGACACTAGACATGAAAGATGGCTGGGCTACAGGGCAGTCATTTCAGTATGGCATGGGCTGCAGGTTTGCCAGGCACTGATGCTGCAGCGCAAGGGAAAAGCATCCCTGCATGTTCAGCTTGCGAAAGAACATCTGGGGAGCTCATTTGAAAGCTAAGGCTGCTGCACCACAAAAAACACTAGAAACCAAGAAAGAAACTGGGAAAAACCAGCTGGAACAACCACTGAAATGACTACTATTAGGAAGAATGAACTGTACTTGATTGATTTGATTTCATTTATCTTCACATCTGGCTGACTGAAGCCTCTGGTTTCCTTTCTGTGCAGTGAGTGGGGTTCTATGTCATGCACACTCTGAATAGCAAGAGTTCATTACTCCAGCATCTGTGGAAGCTGATATATATGAGGATACCCTCTAAGATCCTGTTACAGCACTAAAAAATTTCAGAACTGGCAGTAGGAGTTCTCCACAACTGCCAAGCAGCATTTAAATTGAATGGATTACTACTAATCCTCAGTAGTTTACTGTCTTTGTGTTGTCTGCAATTCAAAGCAACCATGTCCGGCTCCCTGCGGACTGCCTTTGTGGGGGAGATCTTTCATTCTGCAGATCAGAATGAAAAGATAGATAGAAAGAAATATCTATTTCTATCAGAAAGAAAAGATAGAAAGTTGCAGCAGTTGGCATCCCTGGGCATTACAGAACTTAGGAGATGGGAGGTCAACCCAAAGCTGCCCTGTCACTCCAAGACTCTGGGTGACACCCTGAGAATAAAGCAGCCCCTTTGCAAAAGACCCTCAACTCCTAGCTACACTGATGTTAGCTAGCAGCATGCTGCTGTTTATGGACCATAATTCATGTTCCTTTTTCAAACTACTCAAATTCAGTGACATTTAAAAAGCTTTGTCATGTTAGCATGTGGCATCCCAGACACATTAAGCTTCCTTCTAATATATGAATGGTGTTAGACAGATATTTGATCAGAAATCATGTATTTTGAACAACAGCGTTTTTTCTCTCCCTTTTGATTTTTTTGCCAGAGATATATACACAGATCTTGTTATGCATAGCTGTTTTTCATGTTCTACTTCAAAATATTTATAAACTGTAAAAACTTTTTTGTTACCTTTCTTTTCTTCTTCTTTTTTTTTTTTTTTTTAAATTAGGATTTCAATTGTTTACATTTTAGTCTCTTTTTGAAAACTTATTTACAGGAAATACATATCACTTCATTTTTTGAATCTGGTTTTATTATTCACAGTAGGATTAAAGCAAAGAATCTTCAGTCAGAGATGAAAACTGTTTTATCTAAATTCTCTACACCTATTGGCAAAAACAACAGTCCATGCCTAGACAGCTCATAATCTGAATGACAAGAAAGCATCAACAGATGAACACAAAAGCAAAGAGGCTGTGCATGCTGGCGGAGGGAAGTGACAAAACAATGGATTTATGTAGAAAGCAGTCTGAAAATTTGAACAGGAACACAAAGCCTATGATCATATCTTGACAGTTAGGAGACTGCTTTCAAAGCCAGGTAAACATTTAGCTAAGAAATAAATATTATTTAGCTCTCTATTATGATCAGTGAAGAAAAAAGTTTTGCACCTTGCTTCCTTGCCACTAATAGAAATATCAGTTCTGTTGCTGCAGCGCTAGTGACAGTCTCAGGGAACTACAGCAAATTATGTAAATTAATAAGCACATAAAAGAATAAGCTGTGAGAACACGTTTAATTATCCAAACAGCTAGCTCTGAAGACTGGCTTTTTTGCCGCTTGATTTAGCACCAGCTCTCAACATGCCTAGGTTGTAAATGCACCATTTATACTGAGTTAGAGCCGCTCACCCTTTTGCTACTATTTGAGAGGTTGCGTAGTATTTCCACATCTTTCCAGCAGTTCACTGATATTTATCCCATATAAGTTGGCCTCCACCATGGCTAAAAATATCTCAGTTCTGTTCGATTTATTCCCATATTCTTCTCTCCTCCCTGCCATGATCCTTGGCCAGCTGCCACTTTGGGATCCCTTCTTCAGTGAGGGACTCCACTGCCCAGCAGGGTGCTATTACTGAAAACCAGTATCAGGAGGTTATGACGTTATCCTTGTCACGACCAAACAATGATGAAATTACACTTAGATGCATATTTGAGGATAAGCAGCAAGTTAAAAGGATAATGTCAGTGAACGACTCATGAACTTTTTGGTGGCACACAGACCTACACTGATTTGGATGAATATATAAAACAAATTACATGGTATTAGATGTTTTTGGTGCCAAAGCATAAAGCACTCAATATTTTCAGCTGTTCTGAGATCCATTTGTATCCCACATTATTACAGATAATCATTGGCATTAAAGAAGTGCCTGGGGTAGGGGTGGCCACGTATGTTCAAGGTTTCACAGTGTTGAGCAAGATTTAAACAGGTGACAAAAGAGTCTGTACCTGAATCTGTAATATAAATAATAGGATAGAATACTGTCATAGAATCATTCAGGTTGGAAAAGACCTCTAGGATCATCTAGCCCAACCTTCTTCGAACATCTCCCCAATCGTTAGACCATGTCTTGAAGCACCACATCTAGCCATTTTTTTAACGTCTCCAGGGATGATGACTCCACCACCTCCCTGGGCAGCCTTTTCCAATGGCTAATCACTCTTTCAGTGAAGAACTTCTTCCTGATATCCAAGCTAAACCTCCCCTGGTGCAACTTGAGGCCATTACCTCTTGCCCTTTCATTAATTACCTGGGAGAAGAGACCAGCACCAGCCTTACTACAACCTCCTTCTAGGTAGTTGTAGAGAGCAATGAGTTCTCCCCTCACCCTCCTTTTCTCTAGACTAAACAATCTCAGTTCCCACAGGCACTCCTCGTATGACATATTCTCCACACCCCTCACCAGCTTCATTGCCCTTCTCTGCACCTGCTCCAGCACCTCAATGTCCTTCTTTTACTGCAGCGCCCAAAACTAGACACAGTACTCAAGGTGCAATGTCACAAGAGCCGAGTCCAAGGGCACAATCACCTCCCTACTCCTGCTGATCACACCATTTCTGATACAGGCCAGGATGCCGTTGGCCTTCTTGGCCACTTGGGCACACTTCTGGCTCATGTTCAGCCAGCTGTCCACCAGCACCCCCAGGTCCTTTTCCGCCAGGCAGCTGTCCAGCCACACTTCTCCAAGCCTGTAGTGTTGCCAGGGGTTGTTGTGACCAAAGTGCATGACCTGGCACTTGGCTTTGTTAAACCTCATACAACTGGCCTCAGCCCACTGATCCAGCCTGTCCAGATCCCGCTGCAGAACCATCCTACCCTCAAGCAGATGGACACTCCTGCCTAATTTCGTGTCATCTGCAAATGTACTGAGGGAGCACTCAATCCTCTCATCCAGGTCACTGATAAAGATATTAAACAAGACTGGTCCCAAAACTGAGCCCTGGCTGACCCCACTTGTGACTGGCCGCCAACTGGATTTAGCTCCATTTACTACAACACTCTGGGCTCAGCCATCCAGCCAGTTCTTAACCCAGCAAAGAGTCTACCCATCTACACTGTGAGCCGCCAGCTTGTTCAACAGGATGCTCTGGGGAGACGGTGTCAAATGCCTTACTCAAGTCCAGGTAGACAACACCGGCTGCCTTGCCCTCATCCACAAGGTTGGTCACCTAGTCATAGAAGGAGATCAGGTTGGTTAAACAGGACCTGCCCTTCATGAACCCATGCTGGCTAGGCCTGATCTCCCAGTTGTCCCGCACTTGCTACATGAAACACATCCAAGATGAACCTCTCCATAATCTTCCCTGGTAACAAGGTCAGGCTGACAAGCCTGTAGTTCCCCAGATCCTCCTTCCTACCCTTCTTGTAGATGGGTGTCACACTGGCAAGTTTCTAGTCGTCTGGGACCTCCCTCATTGACCTGGATCACTGATAACTGATGGAGAGCGGCTTAGCTCTCCGATATGTTTCTCATTGCCTGACTGCAGCTGGGACAAAAGAAAGTATTTGTCTTTCTAGGGCTGGTGGGTTCACAGACTGGCCCCAGATCCCCTGGTTTCCTGCCCCATGTCTTAGTAAGTAAGAGAAGCAGAATCTCGGCACCACTGGTGAATCTACCCAGGATGAAATTGGTTGGGTAAATGAGGAATAAAGTAAAAATATGGAGATAGCCAGACTTGTCAATCCTATTTCTGCAAATCAAAATTCTCTTTGAGCTCAGCTTTTGGGATATTGTTTTTCCTCACCAAATTCTACTCCTAAATCCGGTTATGAAAGTCAAATCCATAATGTGATGTTGTAGTATAGCATTAGATTGGGTCAGAAACTCTCATGAGGACAGAAGTACAGCTTTCTGTGCATATGTACAACATGAACTTAAGAAAGTAGTTTGCTGACAGAATACATTGAGTTACCTGGTTAACTTTACTGTTTGAAAGAAAATTAAGGAAACAAAAGCCAAACTAATAATATGCTGAATTATTCAGCCAACAGTGTGCACATCTGTGTTCTGGGGACCTTCTGCTGCAAAAGCTGGTGGCAAGACTAGGAAGGCTGGGGAAATGATTAAGCTTAGCTAATTTGTTTGGTTTATTCAGCAGATGGAAAAATACTCTGTTTAGGCACTTTTGTGTGGTAAAGAAATGAATAATTGAGGGTGCTAGTAGTGTTGAAAAAGAGGTGAAAACTTAACTCTGAGTAATTTCTAGTTACGGACAGAGGTGAGTTTGGACTGAACTTCTGGGCAATTCTATGGAATGACTCTGTCCTGGAATAATTTCCATAAGGGCGTATGGGTGGGAAGAATGCTCAGGCAGTCTTGTAACCCCTATAGGTCTTGAAGACCTTTTCCAGTTCTGAAAGCATTTTTGGATAGGGCACATCTTGTTTGCAGAGAATGAAATGAGTGGCAGCTATCTTTTCTATCTGAAGATCCCAAAAACCCTTAACATGCACATCTCATGAGCTCACAACCAGCTGTCTTCAGACAATCTCCCTCTCTCTTGTGATCATATTCCAAGTTCTAGAGACTTTTTGAAGTAAAGCCCAAAATCAAAGTTAGCTTTGGCAAAATGAGCTACTTGTCTTACTCTCATTTTCAAAAGCAGTTGAATTAAAAAAAAACTCAGCCCATAAACACAACGAGCATAGAAGAAATCTGTATAGATGCTCAGAGTTCACCAAACAGAAATCATGAGGCTCTAATAAAAGTTCTAAGCAATCCTAACTACAGTCAGTACGGTATATAGCCATGGTGAGGACATCTGTGTGCAGGAGGATGGATTTGTGTCTTCAGAACATAAGTAGCACTGTAATTCCTACATACCTTCAGTTCACAGGGAGTTTTTGAAGGAGAAAGGTCAATTTTTTTGGAAATTTCCTGTTTCATGTTAAGTTGAGCTAAAAAGCACTAAGGCAACTTCTGAAGGACAAATGTTACAATCATTGACTGAAGCATTAGGTGTGATTTTCCTAACATTCTCCAGAAAACGTTATTGTTTTAAAAAGAAATATGTAAATATTTGAGATGAACAAGCTAAACTGGGAGAATCAGCAATTGACCCACAGTGGCAATCTAGTCCCATTTTTGGTTACAGACATAAATACTGCACATTCAGTTTCAGGTGTGTATTCCTGAAACACTTGCAATTCACATTTCATCATGCAAACAGTGTAAAACAAACAGCAGGCTGAAAAGCTTAATTCTTTTGATTATTGTTTTCTTACCTGTTAGCAGCCAATTTGTTTGAGATGAACCCTCCTGGAATTTGTGTCACAATGTAACCCCAGAAAAAAGAACCATGAATTAGTCCCACTGTCTCTGGATCCCAGTTGAATTGAGCTTTCTGAAAAGGAAACAAAAAAATGCTGTAAGATGAAGCATACTCGTAAGATAAACCACTGTTTGGAAGTCACACAGATGTCACCCCATCCTCCAAATCAAGGCAGCCTTTTTATCGTGGCTGGTGTTGCTGAGCTTGAAATGCCCCAGTTAAAGCAAAAGGATGTCAGATTCCCATGTGAAATTACTGCTTTTGTTCATAGCTTTCAGTTGGGTTGCTAAGAGGGGAAAAGTTTCAGCCAGAAGGCAGCTAATGTTGGACCTTCATCTTCGGTATTTGTCACTGCTTCACCTTGGGCTGCTTAATCCTGAAGCCTTTGTTTTCAATCCTGCTGTGTTTTGACAAGGACCTGACACCTTTCAATGGACGTATCTGTTTCCCCAAGATTATCAAGGTCGCTTGGATTCCTTTGGGGTGATCAGCTTCCTGGTAAGGCTTATCCATGGTTCACCTTGTCAGGGCCAAATTCTGGTCATCCATCATCCACATTAAGAGGTATGGGACCAAAAAAGGAAGGGGGGGAGGGGTAACCTGAAGACAAGGCAAGCTGGAAGTAAAAATAAGTAACACTAGTTAGCTGACTAGTTTATCTTTTTTAAAAAGTGATGTCAGTTGGGGATTTAGTTTCATAGGCCAGCCACAGGCTGGTCATATATGTTTCCTAGCCAAAAGTGTCTGGAGGTAAGAGAAACGCTGTCACTATACACCTCATCCTTGGATACTAAGCAGTTTTGGTCATCTCAAGGCTCTTCCTGAACAAGGACATTCCTGTTCACTGGTGACTCTGACATACCTTATTCAGAGGAGGGATAGCTAAAGCTCAGGACAAAACATAGAGGAAGTGAGGAAAAGAAAGGTGATTCCAAAGAGCCCATCCTGCCTCCATTCTGGGAGGTCAGACAGGGTCTGACTCAGTATAATCACACTGATGTAAGGTCAGTGTCAACTTTCCTCCCTGAACCTTCAGTTCAGACAAATTGTTTTGGAGCAAACAGAAACCATGATGTTTTGCTTCATGATTATTCTTATGCTTATCACAGAGCAGGGAGGGGTGTCTTTTACATTCTGAACTAAAACTGTCACTAAAACACTATAGAAAATTAAAACTAGAGTAATGCACCTTAACATATCTTTTTTTCTGTATTACTTTCTGTGTGTAAAAAGAAGAACCAGTTTTCCCCCGTAGGCTGATTTTCATTTTTCAAGCAAACAAACTGTAAAACAGCTCATCATTTGACCCGCAGGGAGAAAGATGGCATTAATTAGTGAGACAGGTTTACAGAGCGCTAAAGGATTTCCCTCTCCATCAATATGTTCTGACAAGAGACCCACTTTCCTGTGCTGAGTTACATTTCTGTTTTAAATAGCTGCTTTTCTACTAGTGATTTCCAGCTTAGGTTCTGGGTGGTGTTAATTTCTGAAGGCAGAAACCCTATGAGACACGGAAAAAGTTTCTGTATCAGAAGGTGCTCATTCCCAAACAGAATAATCTGAGATTTGTAACAGGAGTTTGTCCAAATTTCTTCAAACTGCCCCTTCTGAGCTTCCCAGCCTATGCAGGCTTGTCCCTTCTCATACTCCAGGTGAAGAGCGGAACCAGGAAGGCCCAGCAGGACCACAAGGAGCAGGAATTATACTGAATAAATACAAATTCAGCAGCAAGTCTAAGCAACAGGACCTGATCAGAGGAGATTGAAAATGAGGAAGAACTAAAATCATAAAATCATAGAATACCATGTTGGAAGACACCTCAAGGATCATCTGATCCAATATTTCTTGGCAAAAGCAGGGTCTAGACAAGATGGCCCAACACCCAATCCACTCAAATCTTAAAAGTGTCCTCTGTTGAAGACTCCATGACTTCCCTGGGGAAATCATTCTGTTCGCAGTGTGAAAAATTTTCCTCATGTCCAATTGGAATCTCCCCAGGAGTAACTTGTACCCATTACCCCTCATCTTTTACATGTGGATCCTTGTAAAAAGGGAGTCACCATCTTCTTTGTAGCCACCCTTTAACTACTGGAACATGGTGATAAGGTCTCCCCTAAGCCTCCATATGAGGCTTTCCTCATATGGCAGGCTTCCCAGTCCTTTGATAATCTTTGTGGCCCCTCTCTGGACCCTCTCCAGCCTGTCCACATATATTTTGAATAACAAGGACCAAAACCAAAACCAGTATTCCAGGTGTGACTTGACAAGCACTGAGTGGAATAATGACTTCTTTATCTCCGTTGGTGATGCTCTTGCTGATGCAGCCCATCATCCTGTTGGCTTTCTTTGTCACAGCAGCAAACTTTTCAGTCATATTGAGCTTGCTGTCTGCCAGAATCCCCAGGTGCTCCCCATTAAGAAACTCTTTCTTCACTTCGGTAAATCTTTCTGGAGTTTATTGAGCCTGATCAGAAACACTCTGCTTGATAGCTAGGAAGGGGAGAGAAAAACACTGAAGAACTGGCCATAGCATAATGTGGTAAGGGAAGGCAGGTTTATTTAGTCCTCAGCCCTAGAATCACAAGCATCATCTCTGGTCTTTGCAGATCACTAGCTCCCTTGACCATGAGTTGTGCAGGCAGGCAGGCATACTTTTAACTTTGGAAATTTGCTATAGACACTTTCTGCACTTTTCTTTAACAAAAGTTAAAATATCTTGTAGAAAATCTGGTGAATAATTTCACAGCTTTTCATTCATGTCTAGAAACATGACAGAAAGTATCTGCCTCTCTGGGAGATGTGCTTTGTTTTAGGTAATGTCTGGCAAACAAAGGGTACCCATGGGCTGGGGGAAGCCCCTGGGAGGGTATGATGATATTTTGTCCTTCTGTAGTGGCTTTTCTCCTACACCTCAGCACATGAGGAATCATCAGGTAAGAGTCAATATTCCTGTGAATAATCTGTTAGGACAAAAATATCCCCCCAAAAAGCCTGTAAAGGGACTCATGATATCACAGCCATAGAATCATAGAATCATAGAATCATTCAGGTAGGAAAAGACCATTGGGATCATCTAGTCCAATCATCAACCCTACTCTACAAAGTTCTCCCCTAAACCATATCCCCCCAACACCACATCCAAACAACCTTAAACACATCCAGGGATGGTGACTCAACCACCTCCCTGGGAAGCCTGTTCCAGTATCTGACTACTCTGTCCGTGAAAATTTTTTCCTAATGTCCAGTCTAAACCTACCCTGTTGCAGCTTGAAGCCATTCCCTCTTGTTCTATCGCTAATCACCTGTGAGAAGAGACCAGCAACAACCTCTCTACAGTGTCCTTTCAGGTAGTTGTAGAGAGTGATGAGGTCTCCCCTTAGCCTCCTCTTCCTCAAACTAAGCTGTCCCAGCTCCTCCAATCACTCTTCATAAGATTTATTCTCCAGGGCCTTTACCAGCTTCATTGCCCTCCTCTGCACTTGCTCCAGCACCTCGATATCTCTCTTGTATTGAGGTGCCCAAAACTGGAC
The DNA here is from genome assembly GCA_013400335.1 of Eurystomus gularis. Lineage (NCBI taxonomy): Eukaryota > Metazoa > Chordata > Aves > Coraciiformes > Coraciidae > Eurystomus > Eurystomus gularis. Next base: position 21,548 of record VZZY01008429.1, read on the forward strand.
ACAATACTCAAGATGTGGCCTCACCAGTGCTGGGTACAGGGGGACAATCACCTCCCTACTTATGCTTGTCACACTCTTTCTAATACAAGCCAGGATGGCATTGGCTTTCTTGGCCACCTGGGCACACTGCTGGCTCATATTCAGCCGCTTGTAAATTAGAACCCCCAGGTCCTTTTCTGCCAGACAGCTTTCCAGCCACATTTCCCCAAGCCTGTAGTGTTGCATGGGGTTGTTGTGGCCCAAGAGCAGGACCTGGCACTTGGCCTTGTTGAAGTTCATACTGTTAACGTTGGCCCATCGATCCAATCTATCCAAGTCTCTCTGTAGAGCCTCCCTATCCTCATGCAGATCAACACTCCTGCTTAACTTGGTGTCATGTGCAAACTTACTGATGATACACTCTATGTATGTCCTTATCAAGATCATCAACCTAGGCAGAACTGGGGAAACTGAGGAATGCATTGAACCTGCAGTTCCTTGGGTGCATTATTAAAGGCTTGTAGGCATCTGCTGCAAACCACATGCTGTCTACTGCAAAATTGAAAATAAATTGGCACCTAGCTCTGAATACCTCTGTACAACACTCCACAATGTCAGTAACATGTGAAAATCTGTTGCCTTATTGCCTAGTTCAAGGTCTTGAAAGTCATCTACTGATCTGAATAGATAGAGTGCAGTGCTACATACAGCAATTAATAATTCCTTCTCTAGCAGCATCAGAGCACACTTCCCTGAGAGATAGTAAATAGTAAAAGCTTCCGCCACTGCAACAAAATCTATCTACAGCTGAAAGATCAATGACCTGATAGCCATGCAAGCCAACTCAGTTCTCATTTCTGCTACTTACATCCTCTATGACATTGCAAATCCTCAGATCGTACATTTTAATGTGACTTCAACACCTAAACATCTACGCGAATCAAGACTCACGTGTCTCCCTCCCTCAGGTTTTGATCCATGGATACGCAATACTTTGATATGTGGCACTTTGATGATTTTTATGATTGGGATTGGCTCAGAACAGTGAAAAGGAAGGTGTTTTCTCACCTGCAGCTCTGGTTTTCCATTAACATAAACTGTGTTATTGTTCACCATTTCCACAATGGCAACACCCAGGTTGCACCTAATTCCGAAGGAGATGCAAAAGCCCAGTCCACTCATTATGGCAATGATGTAGCGCTTGGGCAGCCCACAGCAGTAGCAGTTGCACAGTGCTGGCTTGTGGGTGTTTGCCTGCACAGGCCGTCCATCTTCTGTCAGCTCAATATTATCCTCCTCTACGTTGGTGCCATCTATTTTCCTAAATGGATGAGGAAAGAGAACATGAAAATGCCTTATTGTCTCAGAAAAAATTGTTGAAATGTAGATGGACAGTTACGTGCTCCAGTGAGCTGCTAAATCATTTCCTTGCAAGGCATGTGTCTCTTAGTGGTATGATAAGTTAATTCTGGACAGGCTTTGAAAGTTCAGCATAGGCTACACTTTTTCATGAACTACCTCTGAAGTTTAGAAATCACAAAATCACAGAATCATTTAGGTAGGAAAAGACCTCTAGCATCATCAAGTTCAACCTTCATCCCAGCATCTCCCTAGGCCATGTCCTGAAGTGCTACATCTACTCATTTTTTTAACACCTCCAGGGATGGTGGCTCCACCGCTTCCCTGGGCAGCCTGTTTCAGTGCCTAACCACTCTTTCAGTAAAGAATTTCTTCCCAATATCCAAGCTAAACCTCCCCTGGTGCAACTTGAGGCCATTACCTCTTGTCCTGTTATTAGTTACTTAGAAGAAGAGACAGACTCACTACAACCTCCTTTTAGGTAGTTGTAGAGAGCCACCTACCTAGCCAGACAGCTAGCTGGAAGAATGTTCACAGGCTATTCATGAGCATAATTGTGAGAGCTAAATTAAGCTATGTTCTGCTGGTTGTTAGAAAAATATACATATGGAGAATTTCTAATTAGATCCACTAAGCAGAGCTGGCAGTAGTTTTGAAGAAAGGGGTAAATACAGCACAAAGCATGGTTTTGCTCAACCCAAAACTCCCTGTGAATTTGTTTTCACCTGTGAAACAAAATTCAGGGCTATACTGAAGAGGAGAAAAGGTTCTAGCATCAGAGCCCCTCTTTGACATGTAAAAGAGCCAGGTTCAGATATTCTCTACCTGAAGGGATTTGAAGCCATATGCCTTCTCGTCTCTGAAACATCTCACCACGAGGACCTAGGTCATTGCAAACTGACCTTCTGCAACTCCTATTATTGAATGTGTTGCCCTTTTTGTAAAATACTTAATAATAAATGAGATCTGAAGACAGTGACTTTCTGGGCTGTTGAGTCACCACTCCTCAGCAGCAGAGGCTGAAAGGGCTTTGCCTGGGATCAAATTTAGTGTAACAGCTGCAGTGTAGTTGGGAGGAAGTGGGGGGGAAGGTGCCAGGGATGCAGGCTCTCTGATTTACCCAGGATAGGAGCAAATGGTACCCAGCCATTTCAGCTTGCATGAGGTTGCCCATCAGCTACCAACTAGCATGGGAGTGCAGCTCCTCCAGCTTTGTGTATCCAGCCTTTCCTTTTCCTACAAACAACTCACCTAGGAGATTAATGTTAAACAAAATGGCACTTCCACGTAATCTGGAATTCATGATAGTGCAATTAAAAATTAATTTTGTCTCTCAGTCTGATTGGAGCTATTAACATCCCTTGCTGCGTGACCAGGGAATGTCTCTGGTAGAAAAGGTGAGGTGAGAAAGGACTGAACATGCACTCCTGGACCAGAGCTAAACATTTCCTTTCCCAACATCACCTTCCCATGCATTTGTTTTAAGTGCAGAATATGGGTTCTCTAACATGCTGAAACACTTAAGCACGTGTGTAGCTGTGAACACATGACTAGCCCGCTGAATGCTACCCACAAGTTTAAGTTTAAATGTTTCCTAAAAGGAGGCCTTAATCAGGAGCTACACTGCAAAGCCTTTCAGCTTTGGCATTGCTCTGAAGCAGTGAGCTCAGGATCCAGCTCCTTTCGTGTCTGCCGTGGAGCTACTCCCAGTACTGTGAAATTACTTAATCTAAAGGAAGCCTGGCTTGCTGGGTAGGATGGTGCAATGATTTCATTCACTCTTTTCTGATAAGGAGTAACTTATTCCTTCTTTCACACATCTGACTGAGTGTATTTGAAATCTAATGCACTTTGGGTTTCCGTATAAAAATCAGCTATAAAGAAATGTTGACAGAGTATACATGGATGGGCTACACCTAGCTGAACTACACAGTAGCTGGTTGAGTCTTTTGAGATAACAGTGTTGGTTTAATCACAATTTTCTCCAGTTGCTGTAAGTCTAATGTTCTGCCTATAATCTAACAGATAGTATTATACTAAAGGTTTTGCAAGTATAGGTGGTAAGTATGGCTTCTTGGGGTCCTTCCTGTGGACTTAAATATATCTTTCCAATATGAAGTTTCACTTTAAAATCTCAGTATTTCCAGACCTTAGAGCTACAGTCTAACTGGTGCATCATTTACTATATTATTCCTTTTTATATCATAGAACCATTACTTCAGCCTTATTCTTAGCAAAAAGACAAAAAGCATGTTACAGTCTATCAGCTCACATTTCCAAGAAACACTAGAATCAGTGTTTTGGACCAGAAGGGAACTCCCAGTATTATTTGATTTAATCCCTTGCTCAAAGCAGTGCTAACTGCAAAGTTAGGCCATTAGCTCATTATCAGGCTGGAGGGGAGACTTTGCATTAAAGCAAGGTAACACAGGAGATGTAATATTACTGTGGTGTTATTGAAGGTGATTGAGATCTTATGATTCACTGGCAGGGAAACAGCATTTGTTAGTGAAATGAGAGTACAGAGAGTAAGGCAGTCAGGCACTTTAAAAAGAAGACACCATATATTCCATGCTCTGTGTACTAATATAGGTAGGTGTAAACTGGATAAAATATCAGAAACAAATACCTCAGGAAGTGGAATGGCATTGAATAATTATTTTTTAGAACCCTTGTCATCTCAAAAGAGTTATTAATAAACCAGAAGAAGTAATTTGTCTTCCTCTAACATGATCTAAAATATTGACTTCATTAAATCAAAGCATAATTTCTCAAATTTTTGTATCTTTACCAGGCTCTCTATTTATAAAAGAGGCATCAGGCTTGAACTGGTGCATTATTTTGGGCAGCTGGCAAAGATTAAACACATCATGCAAAGCCAAAACATCTGTTCTGATCTGGACGTTTTTAGCTGGCTGTCAATTGGGGTAGACATGAAAACATCCTTCTGCTCCAAATTCCCTGTTAAAAGTGGAGAGACAGGACTAGCACTATAGGCCAACATTTCTCTGTGGAGGAATTAATTGTTTTGCTATTGTATTCAATTACTCGATCCTAAAAGCAAGTTGAGGACTGATCCATGACCCCAAATACACACAGTATATTTCATACTCCCAAACCTTAATATTAACCCCTCTACTGCAGATTTATCTTGGAGAAAAATATTTCACAACAGCACTCCAAAAATGGAGCCAGGATGAAGTGTTAGCAGGCATTCACAGAGCCACTGTTTGAACAGGTGTATAACAGAGGCATGGCAACTCCATGAAAAGATGAGAAATATGTCTTCCAATTGAGCTGTATATTTTGGTAGTGCCACTGAAAATTTCCACTTCTTGTATACCAGTAATTTAACAGAAAACTGCTTCAGAGCCAGTGCTCTCCTCTAAGAGTGTTTTGCTGCACAGGAAATGTTCAGTCTTTACATCAATCTGTTTCCTTCTTTCAGTGAATGTACAACACTTGGCAAGTAAGAAGAGCTAAGCTATTTGAAGATATCTATGTCTATGTTCTGTGCCCAAGTGTCATAATAACTGTGTGCCAAATTTATCTTCTTTATTGACTGAATACTTTGGCACATACAGAATTTTTGAAGAATGAAAGAAATTTCAAAGATTCCTATCAGTAAAATTTATTTATTAAAAATACTATCTAGAACACATATACATTCACCTATCTGTATTTATAAGACCTTAGCATAAGATTTAGTTATTTTTTCGAATTATAAAGTGGGTGGACTAGAATCACACCATTTTACTATATTAAAAACGCATAGATTCTGCAATAACAGGCAAATGTTAATACTTGTGACATGTTAGAACACATTCTAGAACAACTTTTGCCAGATATTACAGTCTTTCAAAGGCACCTGCAGCACAATCATACACAATGTTCAAACCTCACACCTACAAATCCAGCATCAGCCATCACATGCAACAGTTACTGTTGATCCTGGCATAACTTCAGAAACCTACATACTGACTATCAAAAAATATAATTTATCCAAAACCAGATACAATCTTCTGAAATCTCATTTACTCTCTAGGGATTCGCCCAAGTGATGATTTTTCATGCCAAATCCTGCAATTCATGCATTGGTACAAAATCCCAGTAAGATTTTGGCAAATCCTCTTAAGTCACTCAGTGCATGGGACCTCTCTGGCTGTTTTCTGCATGGTATTTGCATGAAACTCATGGCATGTCTCAAACATATGCACCATAGGACTGCGTCTCCCAGATGCTGCACTCCCAGGCTGCAGGGTAGCCTTGTGGTTGCTCCTCAGCACGGCCTCAGTGCACTGGAGGGATGCCCCTTGGGTGCTGCAGCTGCACATGTGTATTGTGCCCTTGCATTAACATCATTGTACTAGGGGCCTCGCACGACTCACACACTAGCTGAGTCTGGACACCCCACATTGTGTTCACAGTGCTGCGTGATCTGTGGTGCACTAAATCCTAAAATAACTTCCTGCGGGTAGACTCTTGTTTTGCAGCACCTACAAAATAATTTGAGGTTGCTACACACCTATGAGAAGGCAGTAAGTTGCTTTATGCTTCTTGTGCTTTAGCACTTGAACTTGTCTGTGGACAATCTCTATGGAGCAGCCGGTATCTGGCAGCTGGTCTTGCCAGACACTAGTCCCTGGATCTGCTCCATTGTTTGAAAGAGAGAGGCAGTGTGGTAGGAAGGCATAGACTCGCCATATTTCTCAACGCTAAAGAGTATTTTTCTACCCACTTTGTTAGTTTTGATCCCACATCAACACACACCAGTTAGTGAAATCACACTTGGAGACCTAATAAAAAATACGCTTTAACATAATTAATCACCTATCAAATGCTAGAAGAGAAACCAAATGCTTTGCTGATTTAGACAATATAAAAGCCAACTAGATTAGATGAAGAGCAAAGTCAAGGTTGCAGCTGGTACATGCACATATGTACCATCATGTAAAAACAGAAGTGCATGCTTTCATTTGTAGGCTAAGCTGCAGAAAATGAAGTTCAAGTTAAAACCATGCATGTTTCATTCCTCACAGAAACCTTCAAATATGACTGCATATTTCATAAGAGACTGCTCAGCTTGCAGATTCTTACTTAGATCTGATGGCAGACATAGTGAAAAAAACTTCTGTTTGAATTATTTCCTCCACTACACCTAAGAAAGGCACTGGTATACATATGTTTAAAAAAGAAAATAATAAAGTCCAGCAAACTTTCTTGTATCTCAACTCAGATTTGGTTTGGTTTGATTCAGTAGCAATGTTGCTGAAGTTGGATGCCAGTACTATCAACTGTGTAGGAACCAGTATGACATCCTTGATACATGGCTACAAGAGGAGAGTAATCTGGATAATTTAAAGTTTGAGCACCATTTCCACATAGCAAACCCAGTATACTGCCACATCACATACTCACTAAATATGAAACCTGCATGTATTTGTCAAATTGCCCAGCAGAGCCCACAGCAAAGAGAATTTATGATTTAATAAATTAACTTGATGTTTTAAAAGAAAAATTGATTCCCTGGAATTACTGTAGAGTGTTATAAAAGTAAGAAAAGCAAAATGTCAGACTTCATCTGTAACACTACAAATGAAGAAAAGTTAAGTTGAAACTGTGTGGAACACACTCATTCTATTCACATGAAAAAGTGTAACTGGCAATCTACCAGTGCTCATCAGTAACTTCTTTAAAAGTGTACACGCTCATTTTCTTGCATACACATGCTGTAGGATGATATATGCAAATTATTATACATTTTCTTGTGATCATAGGCATGTTTACATGTGCCAAGAACTATATCTCCACTCAAAATAGCATTCCCAAAAGAAGGTAAAGGAATGCGTATGAAAGCAAATACAATTCAAACGCTAAAAATACATTCAGTTAAAATGTTGGACTGAACCATATAAAGATTTAAAACACTTAACATCAAGCATGCAAGAAATGCCGTGGAACCCTCTAGCTCTCATCTATTGATTACACAAATGTTGTCACTGGCCATGACTAATAGAAATAATCTTCCATTTAAAGGAGAAACCTCTTTCCCTTTATAAAACTGGTCATTTGTTACATTATATTGTAATTTATCAAAAAATAAACATCTTCCAGTTTGTTGTTTCGTGAAATGTCACATTCAGATAAAAATCTTTAATCATTCTTCTCTTTTTTGCTAGCAAACAGCTGCTTCTCATTTTTCTAATTTGCTAGTCTCAGTAAGCAAACACACACACAGCTCTACTTAATACGTTTTCTCTTACTGATTTGGAACAAGATTTTCAAAAAAGCCCCTGTAATTTAAGAACATTAAGTCTAATTTCAAGAGTGGTCTCATTTGGGAGATTAAATAATCAGTTTTCCTCATGCAAGCTAAACCACAGAATTATTAATGTTTAATTATTTAAAAGCTTTTTAATTAAAACAGTTTTTCATGCTCTTTGTAATATTAAGACACTTACAGAATAACTTATTGTCATCTCTTTTATTTAATATAAATATTCTACCGTCTATAGCCATATGCTGTTGTAACAGTGATCCTTGTACACCTTCCGTCTTGCAGCAAGGTGTCTCTCACTATCTGAACTCAGATATTAATTTTGGCATGCTGAATCTGTTTTATGTTTATACATTTTTCTATACTTCATTTGTCTTTTAATAAATTAAACCAATGGACCTGTCTGGGAATTTTCTGTTGGATTTTACCTTCTCAGATTCCCCAGCGAGTCACTAATGGTGTTCTTCACCTCTTCCTTTCTTGGATTAAAAAATCTTTCCTTTAGTGAACCGAACCCTTTGAAAGGCATTTTGTCTTTCTTCTTCAGCAAATCCCTTATGTTAACAAGTATTCACTTCTGCTGTCATATTTCCTGATGCCAAACTCAGGAGCCTCTGCCGGTCCCCTCAGTGACCTCTGCAATAACAACCAGTTGCTCAAGAAAGGAGCACAGAAGGAAGAAAAAAAAATATCAAAAATTAAAACCGATCTTCCAAAGAAGAAAGTCAGTCAGGAAGAGCTCTGGAGCAAAACCCCCTTGGAAGTACTCAGAGACTCAGCGGTGCACTTCCAGCAGCTCTGCCGTGCATCTGTGCAGGGTCGGGTACTGGGACTGGGGCAGCTGGCGAGCTGGAGGTGCTGCCAGGGGCTGGTGTCTCCAGGCAGGACGTGGCTGCCTGTTCCACAGGCGAACCTCAGGCTGGCTCGCTGGGGCTCATCCTCAGTGTCTCCCTCCCTCCCTTGCCTGCCTCTTTCATGCTGAGATCCTGTGCAAGGTGGTGCTATAGTAACGGACACAATACCTGTCCTCAAACCACTCCAGTTCATTAATAAGACCTCATCTATGGCAAAGGCAAGAAGTTTATTAAACATTTAAAAGTCCTTTCTGCAGAGAGGGACTTATTGCAAGCTGTAATTCCCACTCACTATGTATTGCCCTCCCAGATGAGCCCCCCTATCCCAATGCACCTGCAGGTTTGAACCCAGAGCCACCTTCTCCAGCCTGGTCATTTGTTATTGATGCTCCTGGGCCCTTGAGCAGACAGCTGCAGAAGTGCATTGGTGCTGTGCTGTTTGAATAAACAATGAAAGACCAGCTATAAATTGAATGCATTGTACTTTTGAAACACAAAGTGGCTGAAAGAGGTGAACCAGTTCAATTCAGCATGACTTCATGACGTCAACACACTTTTCCTAGTATGGCGGAAAGTAATGAAAACACTTGTGGAAACACAGCCTACCACTATCCTTGTGAACCCTTCGTGTTGGCTGGAGTCAAATGAAAAAATTCTGCTTTTGGCAAGGCCTCAGTTATGAACAACAAAAAAAAAAAGAAAAGAAGCCCCATTTCATATCAGTTTTGGGCTCCTGTCAGCCCTTTCCTTTTCCCTGGGTGGAGGGAACAGCAGAAATATTCCAGGTCATCATAAAAATGGAGAACTTTGCGTTTGCCACATTCCCCTTACTCTCCCAAGGAAAGTTAAATTAAGAGCCTGTCAGGGCCTCATTGGGCAACCAGCAGGAGAAGAATTAGTTTCCCCTAGAAGCCCCTGACTGTGGGTTGCCATGTGGAGGGCAGGTGGGCAGGCAGCTGCCCACCTATGGATCCAGGTTCCTGCTCTGTCTCTGGCCTTCTGGTGCCCCTGAGCAAGTTGCTGTGGCTCTGGTTCCTCCCTACTGCCTTATACTTGTCATTATCCTTCCAGGCACAGGGACCAGGCTTTTCCCCCTAACTTCTGTTCAGAGCTTGGTCTACCCAGCCTCTAGAGAGAGAGAGACAAGAAATAAGAAAGCAAGAAAGTGACTCCTCCAGAGAAACAACCCAGATCTGAGCTGTTTTCACTTACAGACTCCTCATTTCAGTGTTTGAGCTGAGTGAGTAGGACTGAGTGGGATATAAATCAGGGCCAAAGTAAGGCAAGGACTATCCATCTCTCCATTTCTCCCCTGGCTCCTTGCATGGGCCACCAGTCTTTGGGTTTTAGATGTCTCCATAATACAAATACAAAATGTCTAGACTGTCCCAGCTCCACTATCAGGAAAAGAATATTGGAAAAGTCACTTCCTCATGGTTCAAGGAGGCAGGCAAACAGCCTGCACTGAAATCCTTTATTCCTGGCATAAAAGTGAAATGAGAAAAAAGGAGGAGAGAGAAGAGAAAGCACTACTTGGGAGCTGAGGAAGTTTTGCTTGGCTGGAGTCTCCTGTGTTGCAGAACTGGTTATGGTTTCTTTCTGACCTTTGAATAATTCATGTGTTGCAGAGCAGTGTCGGAAAACTCCAGGCTCAGCACAGGTGACTCATACATTTGTCTTAACAGACAGTCCTCCCATAGCGAGTAAGTTCAGCTAGGACCGTGGGGCCAGCCAGCTCCCAGCACTACCTACCTGTGTGCCTGTAGCAGGGCTTCTCTGTGTGCATTTCTGTCTAGTTGGCTTGAACCACAACTACTCTCACTGTCAACTCAAGGACTGCCTGGTAACCCCTTCCTGCAGCATCTCTTTCTGCCCTAGAAGCACCTGCATCTCCTCTTCCTTACACTACTCAGGCTTGAATCTAGCCATCTCCAAAACTGAGCAAAAGCTCCAAATGGAAAATGGTGCAAATTCCGGTGCAAGGAATTCACCTCAGAAGACTGGGGCTCAGGTTAGAAAGTGGTGTTCAAAACCCATGCCTCCCAGCAGCTGTGGAACAGAGGTTTTTAGTTTGCCCTTCTTTCTGGACTTCTGGTCCTGCGTCAGGTAAAGAGAGCACAGAACAAACACAAGGAAGGAGCTACACTCAAAATTTGGTGCTTTATTCACTTATCCACACAGTCTCTAACTGCATTTAGCAGGGAAGTCTTAAGTCTCTCCCTCATGTACTTGGGAATGCTTCAGCAGCTCCCTTAGAGATATGTCCTAGCTGGCATCTGGCAGGGTACCTTCCCCTCGTGGATGGAGGTGCTCTCATTAGCAATATTGCCCATCTTACCACTAGCAGAACTGTACATTTCTCACAGCAGGTTTCACCTCTCCTTCCTCTTTACACTTTGCAATCCTTCCACTGCCTGCAGTCTTGTACTGATGCAGCAAATGGAATTCGCTGGCCCTTTCCCTAAGGCTTAAAGAAAGGCTGTTCCTCGTTCTTGCTTCTCTGCAGCAAGGCGGCTCGACAGGAGCAGTGCTCCTTCGCCACTTCCTCCTCCCCAGGTTCATAGACTAGTAAAATGCTCAGACTCAGAAGTGCTGCCACAGAGAGTGTCACAGCATCTCTGCAGTGCCCTGCTTTTGTTGGGACACCATCCACAGGGGCACCACCCAATTCCCAGCAAGGATGAACTAGATGAGGCTGTGGCAATCTCTATGCAAAGAGATTAATTCATTAGTACATGCAAAAAAATTGTACTAATTCCAGTACATGTTTTGGAGCATCAGCCAAGGAAATCTCTTTTCCTTAACGAGAGGTGATAGCCCTTATGGACCCTGCTGTCATTATTCCTACCTTATTCTTTCCTTTTTTACCTCTATGCCTTATTTTTCTTTTGCAGAAATTAAATTGCTCCCTTGTGATTTCCCCTTGTGCTGTCTCGGATCTTCTTAAAACACAAGCTGGAATCTGAGTCCAAGACACAGCATGATTTAGACCTGCAATTGCAAATAAATATTTTGCAAAATTAAAACTGCTCCTGGCTCATATAACTTGTAGCTACCACTGAAACCACAGACTTATAACCCCAAAGACCTCTAGTGAGCCTGTATTAAAACTGTATTTTAGAGCCAATATGGACATAAAACCAGCACGTAGACAGCCACTGCTCTGTGTTTCTATACTGTCATTACCTTGGATGCTCAAAAATAAAATGGGTTGTAGGAAAATTTGTAAACTGGTCAAGTGCACGTATAGGAGATACAAGTGCTGTTCTAACAATAACTGTGCCTTGCAAACATGGGGATAGATACAGGATTGCGGCACCCCCTTGAGAAAAATAAGCATGAAAATGACAGAGCTAGCAATAAACATAACACTCACCTGGAAGAATAGTTTCTATGGGTACAAGTAACTATACATAGTTATTTCTTCTATTGAAAATCCTGGAAAAAATCTTCTTTATGCTACCCCTACTGTTGATTATCCCAACCATTTTTTTGACAAAAGTCTTTGCCACATTTAAAGGGAGAATTTTGTTACTGGTTTCAGTGCAGACTGGATAGCATACACATTTCATGTGCAGGTGTCATTCAGACAGTGTGCTTCTGTTAATGACAATTCCAGATAAAGCCTTGCAAGGAGCCAGTTCTCCCAGTGTTTGTAAAATATAATATTGTGAACTATTTACAAATATTTAATCATCATAGTCATTCACACTCTGACACTAACACCCTGGGAAAGTCCATTTAACCTTTTGGTGTCTCTGCTGAATTATCATAAAGATGCTTCACTTCATGCTCTTCGGTCAGCCTTAACAATAACCAAAGGCTTCTGGGGTCCTCCAGTGGAAACACTCGCAAGTGCAAAGAGCTGTCACAGCCTGGGTGGTTGAGATGACAACCTTGTTAATTTTTAGCCAGTTTCTTTTCAGTTCAAGGCCATGTGATCATATCCCTAGTGTTTGTGAGCTGCTTGTTGGATCACAGTTTGCTCTTGTCATTCCTTTGGAGGAACTTTCCTTTGGTAAAGCAAGTTACCCACCTGCGGCTCTGGGCTTCCCAGGTAAATTTGTCTTTTAGCTTTTACCAACAGGTCGAAGGCTAGAAAATCCTGGGTACCCTGTCTCCCTAACTTAAGATTTGTTAAAATTAAATTCATAAAATAGAATCATAGAATCATTATGGTTGGAAAGAACCTCCAGGATCATCAAGTCCAACCTTCACCCTAACACCTCTCTAACCACTAGACCATAGCCTGAAGTGCTACATCCACTCGTTTCTTAAACACCTCCAGAGATGGTGACTCCACCACCTCCCTGGGCAGTTCATTCCAGTGCCCAGCCACTCTCTCAGCAAAGAATTTCTTCCTAATATCTAATCTAAACCTCCCCTGATGCAACTTGAGGCCATTTCCTCTCGTCCTATCGTTAGTAATTTGGGAGAACAGACCAACACCAGCCTTGCTACAACCTCCTTCTAGGTAGTTGTAGAGAGCAATAAGGTCTCCCCTCACCCTCCTTTTCTCTAGACTAAACAAACCCAGTTCCTTCAGCCGCTCTTCATAAGGCATGTTTTCCAGACCCCTCACCAACTTTGTTGCCCTTCTCTGTACCCGCTTCAGCACCTCAATGTCCTTCTCGTACTGTGGTGACCAAAACTGGACACAGTACTCAAGGTGTGGTCTCACAAGCACTAAGTACAGGGGTACAATCACCTCCCTGCTCCTGCTGGTCACACCATTTCTGATGCAGGCCAGGATGCCGTTGGCCTTCTTGGCCACCTGGGCACACTGCTGGCTCATGTTCAGCCAGCTGTCCACCAGCACCCCCAGGTTCTTTTCCACCAGGCAGCTTTCCAGCCACACTTCTCCAAGCCTGTAGTTTTGCCGGGGGTTGTTGTGACTGAAGTGCATGACTTGGCACTTGGCTTTGTCAAACCTCATACAACTGGCCTCAGCCCACTGATCCAGCCTGTCCAGATCCCGCTGCAGAGCCATCCTACCCTCAAGCAGATCGACACTCCTGCTTTAATTTTGTGTAATCTGCATATTTACTGAGGGAGCACTCAATCCCCTCATCCAGGTCATTGATAAAGATATTAAACAAGACTGGTCCCAAAACTGAGCCCTGAGGGACACAGCTTGTGACTGGTCACCAACTGGATTTAGCTCCATTCACCACAACTATAGAATCATAGAATTGAATTAGAACTTTTCAATATTTCAAAATTACATCTCTTTGGAAGGTTTGAACACCTACTTTTTCTTCCAAATAGAGCAAAGTAATCATAGAATCGTTTTGGTTGGAAGAGACCTTTAAAATCATCAAGTCCAACTATTAACCCAGCACTTCCAGGTCACCACTAAAATATGTTCCCAAGCAATGAAGCAGAAGTAATGAATACTGGTTACATCTGCATGCAGGGCATAAAATTGGCAGACTTTAATGTCTACAGCAGCATAAGGTTGACAGTGCTTTCGCGATGGACATTTGTAAAAGTTCTGGTAGATCTGTTGGTATCTTGTCAAGTGTGTGCTACTCTGCTTATTTTGTATAAAATGCAGCAACTTAGGATCCTAGAAATTTTTACTCCTGTAAAAGGATTGAAATTGGCTCAAAAGTTAAGAGAGGACACAGAGGATCATCACACATGTTTTGTATCAGTAAGACACAAAGCTAAAATTACATTTGGGGCCCTAAAAAATCACAAGATTATAACTTAGAAAGCATGAGAGTTCTTCTCTAAATGAATTTATTTTACATTCTTCCTTTCTGAAGTTTCAGTCACTCAAAGCTGAATTTGGCACTTCACATCAGGAGGCAGAGCATTAAATAAGGCAAATAAAAATCCTCCAATAGGAGACAAGTGCTGTAATACTGCACTTCTCCTGACATGGGGGCACAGCACTCAGGGAACAAAAATGCTCACAAGATTCTTGCCCATGGTCAGCTTGTTCAGGGGAGGGGTCTGCAGCAGCCTTAGCTTTTTCCCAAAACCTGTTACTTCCAAAGAAAAAATGTCAACCATGGTTTTCATAGGAGAATCTCATCTTTCATTGTATTTCCAACAGCAATCACAACTGTGGATGTAGTAAATAAAAGAAACAAGAAAAGAAGTGTCCATACACAACAAAAAGAACACACATTTAGACATGTTGTGGAAGTGGCCATGTAAATGTGAGGGAAGATCATTTAGTTCATCAAGAAACTGAATATCAAGCAGAGTTTAAAAGCTAATCTAAGCTACATAACACTTTTCAAATCACAAACCTTACAACTGTATTTGCTTGCCAGGGCCTGTGTCAGCTCCACGCACCCCTGGAAACATGGTATTATCAACATAGGGGTACGAATTCAGGGTTCCATGGGTGAGATCAGCATTCCTAGGTGGGTTCCATACTACCTTCTCAAAGGAGTTTCTTCCAGTGCAGAGACCCACTCAGATGACAAGGATATTTTATCATTAGATGTGAAACTTTGGGGTGAAATTATTTCTCCCTTTCTTATTTGTATGATGCCTGGTGTACTGGAGACCCAATTTCTATTGGCATAATTGTAACATTACATAAAAGAAGAATACTATAAGAAGTTGGCCTTTGAGATCCACAGCATCTGATGTCAAAAATAAAAGGGATGACCTGGGATCTCATGTTATACAAGGGTTTGGATTAAATGATCAAAATGATCCTTCAGGTTTTGAAATCTATAGCTTTACGACATCTGTACATTTTCTACATAAATGAAGATGGATTCAAAGACTTTAGGATTCCAATTTCTATTTTACCATATATGAGAACTTTCTTGCTACTCCAAAATGCTTTGTGCTAAGTCAGCTCAAATCAAACTTTCAGATGGTATGTTTGTTTTCCTGATGTCTGTGGCAAAATCAGCGTTAATTTCAAACAGTAAATCTTCAGTTTCTGATTTCTGCTTCCTGATCAGGTAGCTGATAGGTAAGAAGTCCGATCACAGTTGGACAAGAAATAAAAACAGAGGCTCCTGAGATGCTAAAAACAAATAAAACAATAATGGAAATAGGAATTCTTATTTATAGTTTTCCTTACTGGAAACTGCTCATTAAATGGTAGTTTATTACACCTTACACAGCAAGTAAAAGAGCTCTTTTATATCATTTCTGTATGGAAAGCTCTTGTACGAAGCACATCTGTTTCCCCTCAAAAAGGATAGAGGTTCTGTATCATCACACTAACTACTACAGACATATTTAATGCTAAAGAACATTATTTTATTTTTAATGTCATACAAGTATATATGTTAAGCAAGAACTTTTTTCAATAGAAGCCCTCTCTAAGGTAAAAAAAAAAGGGTTCCACACATAGAGCAAGTAGAAAATTACATTTTACACAACGGTTAAGTCTGATATTTTTGTGGCTAACTTTGCAAACACTCTTCAGTGCTCTCCCAAAAGTAAATAGGTTTAAATTCATACAAAGGATGACAATATACCTAACATTTCTGTAATGGCTGCAATCTATTTGAAAGTTGCTTGGGTTATAGTGACACCTTATGGTCGTTTTATTGTATTTTACAAATCATTTTGAAAGTTATGATCTCTTACAGCCTTTTTTACAGCCTGTCACTATCAGCAAGGAACTGCTTTGATGTTTTTAGAAATCTTTTTGTTACAAGTTACTCAAAAGATCATTTTCTATCTTAAAATTTGTCTAGTTTCCCTTTTGCTCTTACTAGGAAAATAGATTTTAAAGGGGAATGGTCTTTGTTACTGTCTCCTCTCCATGTTCAAAATAATCCATGCCAGGCACTACGTGCATACATGCTATTCAAAACTATCTGTGCTGATACCCAGTTTGTGAGTACAAGCTCTTACTGGATTGATTTGCCAAATAATACCATGTAGTTCATTGTGTTCCTCTAATCCCAGATCTGAACTCTTTAAAAAAAGAAAACATCGTGATAGAAGTTAATGAAAAAATTATTTCCTGTTAAATACTGTCGAAAACCAAACCTGTGGAATATCTAAGTAAATATCCAAACCAGCTACTGTGTGAAGATCAGAATTTACAAAACCTGCCTTCCTAGAGCTCTCCCTTAAATGCATTTTCTAGTGTTTAATAGGAGTTATCTCACTCTATAGGCCTTCCTTCACATCAAGTGCAAAGTTAGTCCCTCTAACAAGCCAATGGTTTCCACAAAAACTTACACTACCTTTAGTAGGGTAAACAAAGGTTGAAAGTGGGCAACAGGTTCAAAGATAGAATCACAGAATCACA
>VZZY01008430.1:1300-37402 GCA_013400335.1 Eurystomus gularis
CTTGGGGGTGCTGGCTGATGAAAAGCTCTACGTGAGCCAGCAGTGTGCCAGTGCAGTGCAGAAAGCCAACCGCATCCTGGGCTGCATCAGAAGAAGCGTGGCCAGCAGGTCGAGGGAGGTGATTCTGCCCCTCTACTCCGCTCTCGTGAGACCACACCTGGAGTGCTGCGTCCAGCTCTGCAGCCTCCAGCACAAGAAGCACATGGACCTGTTGGAGGGGGTCCAGAGGAGGGCTAGAAAGATGATTAGAGGGCTGGAACACCTCGCCTACAAAGACAGGCTGAGAATTGGGCTTGTTCAGCCTGGAGAAAAGAAGGCTCCCAGGAGACCTTGTTGTGGCCTTCCAGTATCTGAAGATGGCCTACAAGAAGGCTGAGGAGGGACTTCTCACAAAGGCCTGTAGTGATAGGACGAGGGGTAATGGGTTCAAACTGGAAGAGGGTAGATTTAGACTAGAAATTAGGAAGAAGGGTAGTGAGACACTGGAACAAGTTACCCAGGGAAGCTGTGAATGCTCCATCCCTGGAGGTGCTCAAGGCCAGGTTGGATGTGGCCTTGAGCAACCTGGTCTAGTGGGACGGCTCCCTGCCATGGCAGGGGGACTGGAACTAGGTGATCTTTAAGGTCCTTTCCAACCCAACGCGTTCTATGATACAGAGTGTATATTTTGTGCTGACACTGTGATTGGAAATTACTGAACTGGTAAGCATAACAATCTTGTTATGCTTACTGGTTATTACTGGAATTGGTTTGTCACTTGCTTTTGTGCCTACACTGCCTTACGATTTAAGTGCTTTATGGCAGACCTAGGTGCAAACATCTCTGCGTCACAGTGAGATGTTCAGGGGCACTTCTTCAAGTCCTGTTCTGCAGAATAGGGAATAGAGAGAAGTCACATAGAAAGATCACTTCGCTGTGAGAATTTACAGCTTTAAATCCTTTTCCTCTACATTTCCATTTTAAACATGTGCAAACATGCTACTAAAAAAAAAGGAAAACCAGTCAAAACTTTTCTAACCAATACTATTTGTTTTTTCCTGACTTTATAATGTGAGTTTTTGCAGTTGTCTCAAACCAAAAAAGATCATCTTAATTTAGAAAGGGGTCAAGATACAACATATTTTGTTTAATTTATTTTCCTCCTCCCTCACAATCCCAAGGTCAGTTGAAGAGAATGTTTTGCTACAAAGATACTAGCTTTGGAGCGTCACTGTTTTGTAAAAAGCAACGTATTTGAAACATTTTTTGAGAGCTCCAAATAACTTGGAGATCGACCCTTGCTTTCACTTGGAAACAGTCCCATACCTGGAAAGATTCAGTCATCCCTTCTGTCAGTACTTGTATTGCTGTGTCCCTTGTGTGTTACATCAGGTGAATCCAAAGGTGGCTGCCTTCCTGCTCAAGGGCACGGTCTGCCTGATGATTTGGGGTAATTTTTACAGTCCTTGTTGTACATCCTCGCTAGCTATGTTCCACAGCTGTGGGTTATCCTAAGAAAAGGAGAGCCCAACAATGCAGTCATCATCCAGATCATAGTTAAGAGTCTCTATGTTCTTCTCAGCAGCGTTTCCCTAATTTCCCAGAACTGTATGTCAGTGTCCTCGACATCTCAAGTGTGTCTCCAGCATACCCTATCCTTTGTCTCAGAATTCATCTGGCAGAATCATTTTTAGTATTTTAAATTCAAGGTTAATCACTTTTGATAGGAATAGTAAATATGTTTCATGTGGTTTAATTGTATTTTTAAAAAAACCCACAGCTATCTTCAAGTTACAGTTTCCTTAGGAGCTGCAATTTAGTAAGTATAAACTGCATTTTTAGGCCTTTGTTGTAGCATGTGTTCTTTGTAGACTTGAATTCCAAGTAGTTTTTCATGGCTAAAAAGCAGCATTGTGAATGTGAACCACCTTATGCTTCTGGTTCACAACAGCCCTTCATAACCAAGGGTTCCTGAAGTGGTTTCTCCTTCATTCTAACAGATGTTCTGCCATGAGCTGGTAGTGCACACGTGGCTTTTTCAGTATGCCTAGATAAGGTTTGTGTGCCCTTGATTATCAGTGATTGACAGGGCTCATGTAGAAGCACATGTTAGTCAGATTATTGACTTTCCCTGTGTACTAAAACCTACATTTCTTCATCATCCTGTAACCTCTGCTAGCTGTGAACATTTTGAAGTGGTCAGAAACTTTCATTTTGTAACTGTGTGCAGGAGGTTGTTTTCCAAGCAAAAGGAGGAACAGTTGTCCTTGCACACCAGCTCACTAGTGAACAGCTTTGCCTGAACAGGTGCTTTGTATTCTGACTTGTAATTGAACGCCCTTTGCATTTCAGTCTCCAAGCCAGCACCTTACTGGGAAGGAACAGCAGTCATTAATGGAGAGTTTAAAGAGCTGAAATTAACAGATTATGAAGGAAAATACCTCGTCTTCTTCTTCTATCCTCTTGACTTGTAAGTAAGACCGCTATAGACATACCAAGACTGAGTGCTGCTACACTAGACTTGTGAATTCATTAATTTTTCTCTTTTTTTAGCGTTTTGGTTTTTTGCTTGGTCGGGGTTTGAGGGAGAAGAAGGGAGTGATGGAAGAAAATGCATTCTTTGCATTTGTGTTTTCATCATGCGTTGGTAAAATTGTAATACAATCTTTGCCATAATAAGTGTGTGCACTAATTTGTGTCTCCACACAAATAACTTCCAGTCTGTGGTACCCAGCCAGGCAACCTTTATGGTGCTGTAAATCACTGCTGCAAGTAGAAGACAGCATCCCATCTAGATTTTATAGAGTGTATGTACTGCATCTAAGAGATGGCCTTTTCCCTTTAAGCTCATCCCATAACATCCTAAGAACACTTAACGTTACCCTCCTTTATTTGGAATGCAGTAACTTCACTGGTTGAGTGAAAAGCTCTCTGCTTTCTACCAGGCAATCCCATTCTTCTCCACCAAATGAAGAAGACAGGGGTGCATAACTATTTTAATATTATAAAGGAAATAACATGACTTTTGGCCCTTAGCTTCAAGGCCCTAGAAACTGTGATCTTTATTTCTTCTGTAGTGGAAAAGTTTAAAGTCAAAATAGTTAAAATTTGCTGACACGTATGGTAACAACAAATCATAGTATGTTCCTCTGAAAAAAACGGCTTATTGTGCTTAAATTCAACTACTTAATATTCATGAAGTCTTAAAGAAAGTAACTGTAAAAACACTTGTATCCACATTGTAATCCAACTGTAGGTTTATAATCTTCTCCAGTCATAAACCATTTGTTTATTGAACTAAGCTAGAGTCTGAGGCTGGAAGATGTCAGGCGGCATTTCAGTTAAATACTTGAAGCAGCAGTAAAAAATAAGTGAAAGCTGCAGTGGTAAATCCACAATTTTAAGTTTAACAGAGAGCTTACTGGATATTTCATGAAATTTTAACTTCACCTTTGTCTTAAATTATCTAGTACATTTGTATGCCCAACTGAGATAATCGCCTTCAGTGACAGAATTGAAGAATTCAGAGCAATAAATACCGAAGTAGTAGCATGTTCTGTGGACTCAAAGTTCACTCACTTAGCATGGTATGTATCTTCTCCTTGTCTTTCACTAAAAATTATTCATGGGTTATCTTCGCTGAAGAACTGTATCCCCAGATTTTTAGCCTCTCTAGGTGTATCATAATGTGTAAAAGTGTGATGCTATTGATATAAATTTTTAAAACATCTTTTGGTGATAAAAATTTTTAATCTTAGTGTGTGAAATTACCTTTCTCTTTGAAGCTTGTTTAGTATGTATTGCTTGAAACATATCATGTGTCAGTCCA
The DNA here is from genome assembly GCA_013400335.1 of Eurystomus gularis. Classification (NCBI taxonomy): domain Eukaryota; kingdom Metazoa; phylum Chordata; class Aves; order Coraciiformes; family Coraciidae; genus Eurystomus; species Eurystomus gularis. The sequence goes on from VZZY01008430.1 coordinate 5,109, forward strand.
AAAAATACTTCAAATACCAAAAAGAGACAAGGATAAAAGTATCTGTAAATGCATCACGCTCTCACGATTCTTGAGCACGGTGGTATAAAGCAAATAAGACTGATAAGAAGGAGGTCATTATTAACAGAGGTAGCCAAAAACTGCAAGAAGATCTACTGAATGTTTTGCTTGAACTATAAAGGGTATTCATCTCCCTTGTGTGCAGAACAAAAAAAAAGGTCACTTGCATGAAATCCTTCTGTCTGTACTGCTCTGGTTTGTGACTTTTAACTTTGTGTGGGGAATATAAATCTTTATGATAAATACCTCTCATTTCTTTCAAAGGATTAATACCCCTCGAAAACAAGGAGGGCTCGGACCTATGAAAATTCCACTTCTTTCAGATTTGACACACCAGATTTCAAAGGATTACGGCGTGTATCTGGAAGATCAAGGGCATGCACTTAGGTATTTCACTTGGTTACAGTTACTTGGGTTTTTTGCTGAGGTAGTACTTGCTCCTTTATATCTGAAGAAGCATTTGTCATTTTTCTTTGAGAGCAGTTTTTACTTGGGGATTCATACCAAGGGATTTAAGTATTGAAGAATACAAAAAAAATAGCCAGAGTGAGTCAGAACACGGGTGGAGGTTAATACCGTGTTTAACAGCAGCCCTCAGCAGATAGCTAGGCCAGGGCAAACATGCAGAATTCCCCAGAATTTCCATACTCAGGGACTTCTCAAGTCCAAGAGGAGTCAAGGGTAACGAATGGCCTCAAGAGATACGTCTTTCGTAAACCTGATTAGTTGCTTTCAGGATTCGTGTAACATCACAGCATCTGCAACATCCTCTGACAGGGCCTGTCAAAGCTGTGTTTCATGCTCTGCAGAGAACTATCCTGTTTTGTGTTTCACTTACCCTTGGCTCATGTCCTCAGATACCCCAGGTATAGAACAGTAGGTTAGTAGTATTCTAAGGTGGTGGGTGTTGTATGATGCTTGCAGAGATCAAATTCCTCTCATCCAGCAGACATAAAATAGTGAGTAAACACAGTGTCGTCTTTAGTTCTGTTTCCTAACACACGCCAAAACAAAAAATGTTTTCACAGAGGCCTTTTCATTGTCGATGATAAGAGAATCCTTCGACAGATCACGATGAATGACCTTCCTGTTGGGAGATCAGTGGATGAAACGCTTCGTTTAGTACAAGCATTCCAGTACACGGACAAACATGGAGAAGGTGCTCTTTTAAATACTTTAATGTTGAAGATTGTTTTACTTAGACTGGAAGCACTATTTGCAGTGTTTTGGAAAAAAGGTATCAGTAGCATTAGACACCAGCCTCATGCAGTGAATGAAGTGGTTTGATTGCCCTGCCACAAGATTCTGTGGTCCCCGTACCTCCCTATGTTGTTTCTAGAGTAGTAACTCACATTTTCCTTCACATCCATGAGAATGCAGAATGCATGAAGCATTCCTTAGTCTGAATTAAGGCATTACGTACCATCTGTCACAAGCATAAATCTGTACAAACTGTGAGGGCGTGAAGAATCGGGCCAAATATTTCAGTACCTTCTGGTGTACTAAAGTAATTGAGATGCGGGCCATCCGTGTCCCGTGTCGTACACTGAGGATCTGTGGCAAGTAATTGAGAATGCTTCATGTCAGGATACAGGGTGATCCTGCGAAAGACCGCCATTAGTTGGGTCTTCCTTTCAAGTGCTGTTTGATCACCTTCCCCTGACAAAGAAGCTTTCACTGGCTTCAGATCATTACTTTATCTCTAGAATTCATATTCCTCCAGCTCAAGCACATTTCTTTAACGCGTTTAAATAAACACATTCATTTATTTAAAGATTTGTTTAAATATTAATACATAAGTTCAGCAGCTTCCATTTCAACTCAGTTCTACCTGGCATTTGAAAGTACCTTTCTCTGAAGGTACAAGTCATTTCATTACACTCTGCTGTACAGATTTTAAAAGATAAACGCTGACCCTTAGGCTACGCACATTTGACTAAGGAAATTTAGCTTCATTTAGTTACAAAGCTGTCTTACAGAATATTGATCTGCAGTGTGTTTGCAGAGTTCCACATTTTTTTCCAGCTTTTGCATGAATGCTGAGGAGAGCCTCCCTAGGTGCCTCATCAGATTCTTGACAGAGAATAGGGAAAAAAAGCTCTCTGCAATTCCTAACTGCATTAGTGGTGTTTGGTCTAACAGCCTGCCTTAGAGCAGCGTAACTCACTGGGCTAAAGCCTCAGGGGAGAGCTCTGAACAGATAAGAGCTTCGTTCCAGAGTGTGCAACCATGCAGGTGGTCACAGGGCTCTCAGCCACGCTGCATGATAAGCGTGTGCTCTAATCCCTTTACTCCTCAGCAAGGCTTCAAATAAAATCACTCAGTCTCTTGTGGAAATCTTTAAACTGATCTCTTTGCTAAAAAATTTCCCTCCTATTGGTTTTAAAGAAAGATAGGTCTCCGTGTAAGGCACGTGGATTTTATTGTGAAACTTTTGTTTCTACTAGAACAGGTGTTCATTCTCAGATACTGCTTTGCCAGTACTTTGTTTGTCTAGAAGGGCACAAGAATTAAACCAAGGCATAGACATCCATCCAGAGATACACAGTTTCCAGTTAACAGAAGCAGTAGGAGGTATCAGGTATAAAATGCTATGATGCCATCCCAGGTATAAAGAAAACTGCATGTTTAATAGTTGCAGATATTTACATGTGACACTTGTGTGCTGTTTAGCTTCAAGTTCAGAAAGACAGTATTAAATGCACAAAAGTAAATGTCTGTACTTTTACTCACTCTGTCCTGGTTTTTTTTTTTTCCCAGTTTGCCCCGCTGGTTGGAAACCTGGCAGTGAAACAGTAAGTCACTGCTTATATTTAAATGCATGTACTACTAAAAAAACCCTCAGTTATTTCCACTAAAGCCAAATCCAAAATCTTTGCAACTTGATGTGATTAAACTCACACTATTACAGTTACAGCTTTTGCATTACTATTGATTTCATTAGGAGCTCATTTCCCTCACACTAGACATATTCCAGTTGTTTCAAATTCCCTGTGTACGAACAAAACTCTTGAGCAGCAAGGAGTTCATGATCAAGAACTTTTTTTCCTGTTTTTTTCCTCGATGAGAGGAAATTGGAACTCCTGAGCCTGTCCTACATTTTCGGTTATTTGTCCATGTAAATTCTTGGCTCTGTCTGTGGATCCTAGGCACTATGCAAAAAAGAGAGGTACAAGTTCCCAGCTGTCTGCTGTGGTATCTGGCAGAGCCAGGGCACTGCTCTCGGAAGTCCAGCAGAGAGCACTGCTTTGCTGCACAACAGCTCTTCCTCCCCTGTTAGCACTTCCCTACATGTGACTAGAAGCAGGAGCGCTAGGGTTCAGATAAACACTTGTTTGTGTTCGCTGGGCTCGGACCGAGCTCCAGCAGAATAATGAAACTTTCACTAGAGGTCTGAGCTGCCTAGTTCAGATGAGATCACTGTCATTTATTTGGGCATGTGGCTTTCTTCCGAACCATCTGGTGATGGCAGAGCATTGTTGTTTAAGAGCTGTCTCAACAAAAACAGGTCCCAGCAGCCTCTAAGCAGAGTAGTGAGCATTGTAATTGATAGTGGGAACAGTGGAATGTTAAAGCGTTTCTTCGATGGCTGTGAAAACTTCCCGGGGTGACAGGAGGCTCAGAGTCCACCTCTTCCAAGCTAGCAGAGGAGTGTCTTAGTGGGGGAAGCTGGATATTAAGACTGTAAAATGAGAGAGGGCTGACTGGCCGAACAGACATATTTTGGCACTGAAAAATTCTGTCCTCCATAACTATTGATCATCTAAATAATACAACATTAACATATTTTCTAAAAAACAGTCTTAAAATGCTGAGATTAACAGCTCCAATACTACCAATTTAAAGATCTAAAACAATACATAAGCATTCTCTTTCTTCTCTGTGCAGAAGATGTAGATAATTTAAATCACAGAGTGTTTCAAAAAGTCTTTCTCAGAGATGTAGCCATGCCTTCTAAATGTGTTTGATTTAATTAGATCAAACCAGAGGAAGCCATGAGAGTGTGGTGGCCAAGGGAAGAACTGTAAGTAAAGAGACTCTTGATTACATATGTAAATTTCTTAAAATATCTTGCTTTTGGGACAAGCAACGTAGATGTATGTGCTCCCAGCTGTCAAAATTCTTCCTTTGGTAGGCTGCACTCTCTCTTCCCGCAGTCGGTTAAATCTTTCTGCTGCTGCTGTTAGGTACCTCTACAAATAAACAGTGATCTAGGATCAAGTTACTCCTCAGTGTCGCCTGTGGGTTGGCCGTAGCATCACATTATGAAATGCGATGTTCTGGTTTTATAGCTAGTTGTGTTCGCGGGGTTTGGTTTTTAACTACAATTTCCGTTTTCTTTCTTGCACAGATAATTCCAGATCCAGCTGGAAAACTGAAGTATTTTGATAAACTAAACTGAGGTTCGCTTCTGTTGTGTTACAGAGCTCACGTTCAACTTGATTTTTGCCAATAAAATTTCATTAATTTTGTTACTTTCCTGAGTTTGACTAATATGTAACTGCAGTAGACCACTAAGGTCTTGTTGCTTAAACCAGGAGTCTAAGTGGTATGAAGCATGGGTGCCTCATTAGCTGTCAGAGGATACTCTTATGAAATACATGTTTTCCCTGGAAGTCCTGTTTAGATGTTTCATTTTCCCAGAATTTACTTCTCTTAGCATCTTGGGCTTAGATTCATGACTTTTGCTATTGAGAGATTACTTAATTCCTGCAAAAATCTTGACTGCTTGGCTGCGTTCTAGGAACTACGGCTCGAGAAGAGCCACGTGGTTATGGTACATTAGTCTGGAGCCCAGAGGCAACAGCAGCTAACCCGAAAGTCAGAAATAAGTTACCATTGCTAAATTGAGTGTCCAGTCTGTCCAAAGCTGGAAAACATTTTTAAACTACAAAGAAAACACCCTAGGCTACATAAATCAGTACAACTGCACTGAAAAAATACAGTTATGCCAGTCTGTGTGATTCAAGAGCTGAACCTGTCATTTTTTCCATGCTTGTATTTGTAGCGTATATGCTGATGAGACTGATTCCATTTCACATGGTCTGAATTTTTTCCCTGGCCCTACAGAGTTAACAGATGTACACAGTGGTTAGTGTCCTGTGCTGATCCACTCGCTAACCATGGCTCCTAGTTTTAAAGGGGTAATTGTAGTCGTAGTCTTTCCCAGAGTTAGTACTGACACGTCCAGTGATCATCAGAAACTTGTGGTTCGTGTACCTTGATCTCCACTTAAGAGATACTCCATACTTGTGTGCACTGGAGAGCCCTTTCATGAGAACGTCTTTTCTTGCTTTTTCCCACCTCTCCCTCTTTTTAACATGGTGTTGTAGAGTCTCTGCAACTGGAAAAACAGCACCTGAAGTCAGTATCAGCTCTTCACCAGGGTCGTCCTTGAAAAGGCCACGGAGAAGGCTTCCTCCCTGCTCCAGTCCAGTACCGCTATGCTAGTCCTCTTGGTTGGATCCCATGCTCCTGAGAACTTGCTTTCCCTTCCCCACCAGACCATATAATTCCCTTCCCTATACACAGACGCTCCAGTACGGGTCTGTAGGCCTAGACCAGCAGTTGCATTTTTCACTGTAGAGTTACCTGATTTTGCAGACTTTGGTGAGTGTTGAGCAGCTCTCTGGATTAGTCACTGCAGACAGAGACTAGAAGCAGCTGCTTGACTTTTGCTTCAGCTCTTAGCCAAATAATACCCGAGCGCGTGCCTAGGGCAGGGGGAACCGCTGCCAGAGCGAGCAGAACTCCACCAAGCCCCAGCCTCCCCGTCCCTGCAAGGCCTGGGAAAGGAGGAGTTCCTGATCCCATCCAGAGAGTAACAGGCACAGCAGGACCAGTGCCAAACACCAAAGGCCGGCAAGGTGCTGCTCCCACCCATGTGGTCTCACAGACCAGAGGGCAGTTTCTCACGTTACTAGGCTGTAAATGAGTTGCTTGAATTTTACTTGATTTTGTTTACAGCCTTTATCAACCCTGGAACACCAGAAACATCGACACAGAATGTTCACATAAATCCAAGCAACTGCAGCGTGACGGATGCAGACCCAGCTATTACATGGATCTTCATAAGCAGCCCAAGGCACAAAACAAGGCCTGCTTTAGAAATGGTGCGTGTGCCCTCTGCAGGGGCTGCCTCTCCAGCCAGGTCGCTCCCATTCACACCTAATGCTCAGCCAGCAGCAAAAACCTCTGGCACTAAGCCAGCAAAGAAGACAAGACAGAGATGAGTATCACCCATTCAATCACAGACTGGTAGGGGTTGGAAGGGACCTCTGGGGATCATTCTCGTCCAACCCCTCTGCCAGAGCAGGATCACCTAGAGCAGGTTGCACAGGAACACAGCCAGGCGAGTTTTGAAAGTCTCCAGAGAAGAGACTCCACCACCTCTCCGGGCAGCCTGTTCCAGGGCTCTGTCACCCTCATAGTAAAGAAATTATTCCTGATACTTAGGTGGGACTTCCTGTGTTCCAGTTTGTGCCCATTGCCCCTTGTCCTATCACGGGGTACTGCTGGAAAGGACTGGCCCCATCCTCTTGACACCCCCCCTTTAGATATTTACAAGCATTGGTAAGATCCCCTCTCAGCATTCTCCAGGCTAAACAGCCCCAGGGCTCTCAGCCTTTCCTCAAAAGAGACATGCTCCAGGATTTTTTTTTTTTTTAAAGCAGTTCAATAGGAATAAAAAGTCTCAGGGAAGTAGTCTTTAAGCAAAGATGGGATTTGCTATGTCACGCTACAGACCTGAAAGGTTATTTCTGTGGAAAGAGAGAATGGGGTTTTACAGAGATTTGGATGTGCTGGTAGGGAAGTTCAGGAAGGACAAAGCTAAAAAAAAAAAAAAAAAGCAGAAGTGTTGGTGTTTGAGGGAGGGGGAAAGGGGCAGCGGGAAGAGGCAGATCCTCAGTCACACACTTCCTCCAGGAAACGGAAACCAAAGGACAGAAGACAAGATCCCTGAATAGAATAACAATATTGGAAACTGGGCTGGGGGCAGGGAGAAACACTGGCGTCCGTGGGTTTGGGATCATGAGGATGTGCAGATGTGCAGGGCAAATCGCAAGCTGAGGATCTGGCTTACTGCCACCTACTAAAGTGATGGCCTTCCTCTTGCTCTACTATTGAAAACATGGTTTCAGTGTACCTTGGGGTAACACTTGCCACTGACGAGCTGCTCTGTACCTGTACCTTGGGTGGTTGCTCCCCTGGCTGCAGGGAGAAGTCAAGGAAGGAGTGACAGAAAGGAGGACTAGAAACTAATACATGAACAGAACAAACAAAGCTCTTGAAAGTCTAAGACCCTACCCTGAACTGACATTTCCTGCAAGAATCATGCTCCTTGACCTTCATACACATCCCATATATACACCTGATAAATGCAGCGAAATAGTAATGAATTGACAACGCCACTTCAAGGATGATGCCATTCAGAGGTACTTCAGAGGCTCGTGTGGCTGTTTAATTCTTTGTATGATATACCCAGCATGTGGAGGGTTTGAATCTTCCAGCAAAATCACCACAAAAAAGTTAATTTCAAAATCGGAGTCTAGTAGTACCAGTTACCTCAGAGAGGATTATCCAGCAGGCAAAGGAGTTTAAAGGTTTGCTTTGTCCTGTGTTTCGGTGAACAGACTGCTGCCATCATCCTCCTTGTTCTGGTCTCACAGTCTGCTTGTACAGTGGCAGTACAGAAACCCGCTCCCTCTTCCACCCGCCCCTCGCCAATTCTTCCTTAGTGCTTGGATTAGGGGTTGCCACGGCCTTGTTGGCATGTCTGGAAACGTCTTATGCAGAGGAGTACGAGCAAAATCTTCAATAAGCACATTTGGGACAAACATTAAAATCCTAAGTAGTTTTTAGGCAACAAATAGAAGTTACATCATCTTCTGAAAGAAGATGCACCAGCAAACCACTGAAGTCCACGTTGTGATGGACACCCTTAACACTACTTGAAATACGACCCCTTCAAATGTTGGTGCTGAGAGCTGAGCCTAAGAACCTGACTTCCCACCACTGGTTTGACAAGGACCATGGTGATACACATCATGACAACCTCAAATGAATTCAGACAGACTGGGCAGTGACACCTGACATGGTCTCTCACAAAACACTAACTGGTCTGTTCTTCCAGTACTCTTCACCTGAGGTTTGAAATAGTAGAAGAATTAGATCTCACACAACTCTGCTTCCCAAAACCTGGGGTGTATCCACGGGCCTCTCTTGGAAGTGCACGAAATACAGGTGCATGGAGTCGCCATTGTGAACTCCTCTTTCCAACAGAAAAAGCAAAGAGCTTCTGCAAAGCAAGTAATAACTAGTAATGTGGCACTGCCTTCAACTTCCACTGCTGTTTTCTGCGGAACAGTTACCAAAGAAGTGATGCTGTGAGCAGGCACCAGAAACCGTACCACTGTCCTTTCCAAGTGTCCCAAGCAGCAGTCCCCAGAGCCACGCTCCCCTCCTCCAGAAATCTCCCATTTCTGCTGTGTAACAGAAGATGAAAGGGTAAGGAGCAGCCAACGCCCAGGAAGTGCCTCCAGCCCTGCAGGGACAAGGATCCCCTGCCGTCAGGGCGAGTGCTCCAATGGATTTTCTATGCAGGCATCATCATCCAACTACTCCTTCCACAAAAGGAGCCCCTAGTTTCTTTTTCATGAGAGCTGAGTATTTACCCTTTTATCTTCCCTTTAGCTAGTGCCTAGCCTGTGAAGAAATAATCTCTCCCACGCCTAGCTAAAAGCACATTCAGAGGAGGACCAGCATCCAAACATGTCTGTCACCAGACAAAGGCTGGACTGAGCATGCAGTAAAACCAACTAAGCCCACAGTAAGTTTAGAGCGGGTTTCTGACCTAAACCCCTCGCTCAGTAGCCTGTGCTGCACCAGCCCAGCAAGCTTCTTCCCAGAATGATGTACACCACGACACAGCTGCAGAGGAATCGTGCGTATCTGAAGAAAGGCCACCAGAAGCTGTTACAGTAAGTTGGAGTAAGCAATTCAAATTTTTTTTTTTTTTTTTTACACACAGAAAAATAGAAACATCTAAACCAAAGTGCTTTTTTGGGTACTGAGCTCAGCCAGTTCCACAGAAATCTCCTTTTATATCACCATTAAATGAGAGGGTTCGGGGAGGCAATCCAGCCACCACAGACCTCTTCCTCCTCCTCGCTGGATTCCAAGAGGCGATGAGCACAGGAACATTTACTTCCCACTACAGAGCCACAGCCAGTTACACAGATAGGTTCACTATAAATAAAAAGATTTTCTACCAATACCTTTTGGCTTGTGTGGAAATGGCTAGTCACTTACAGCAGTGATGGGCTGGTCACTACGTTGCAACATAAACTCAACATTAATTATTATGTTAAACTATTTTATTTCTGAATGTGACATCAGAGAACAATTTTATCCCACACACAAATGTGTACAGCAACGTGCATAAATAACACCCTCAGACATAAGATACATTTAGCCTGTTATCAGGGAGGGTAAGAACTGCAAGGTTACCTTCTCGGAGTAAAAAATATGTGAGCATATATTAATACAATCATAGAATCATTCTACTTGGAAGAGACCTTTAAGGTCATAAAGTCCAACCATGTCGTTCAGCACCACATCTACACGTCTTTTAAATACCTTCAGAGATGGTGATTTCACCCTTGTCCTCTAGACCCTTCATCAGCTTCACTGCCCTTCTTTGGACACATTCCAGCAATGTTTCTATGTATTCTATGTTTTTTTGTTTGTTACTGTATATATTTTATGTCTTTTACATGCCTAAGTATATACACACACACATTCTGTATGGCTGTATATGCATTTCCCTAACTACTGGGATTAAATTATCATGAACTTCGAAAATACCCTAATGCTTCCAAGCATCTTCATTTGTGGGCTTGATTTTCTTCACTGTGTCCAGAGTTTCTGATGTGACACCTTGTTCCCTACTCTATTACTTTATTTTTCTCCTCTCCAATCCCTTCCCTAAGGCTGAATTTAGAAATCATGATAAATTCATCTTTAAATACAGCTGAAAAGGCAGTAGAGGAAGAGCACGGTATCCCCTTAACTTACAAGCGTTACACAAAAGTGACCCACGTAGGACCACTGGGTCAATGACAGAAACCCTGCAGATAGTCAGGAGTAACACATAGTTCTGAAATAGATCCCTCCACTTCCCACCTTCCTATTTGTTTTTTAACAGCCAACAGTGGTCCATGCAGCGAGGGGGAAAGAAGCTGGGATAGAATTTCAGTTCTTTGCGTGGTCAGTCAAGTGTACCCAGCTTCCAAAGTTTTAAAAAGGATAAAAAACGAAAATACAATATGTATGCACAGTGTCATAGCCATTAAAGAAGAAGATGGTAACATCATACAGCTGAACCAGCACTGCAGAGTGGCTGAAGAGAGAAACTCGATGTACGGAGCCAAGAGCTGACTATCACTGCGATGCATTCATCTGAACCAGATGAGGCAACACCGCGGAGCCTGCACTGGAAATCTATCTAACTTAGAAATGAAGGCAGCCCCATCCCAGAAAGGAAAGGCTGATGTAGAACTTGCTGGTTATTACAATGCTCTCACTCTCCTCACATGAAGAGCACTCAGCTGTTAGAAGCCGGCACCTTCACGCTATCCTAGCGCCAAAGGAAGCTGGTCCCAATTGTTAATTTCTTAATCTTTCTTACTAAGAAATAAAACTTCAACATGTTGCTTTATTTTATCAACCTGTTTCATGCATCTGTGCTGATTCACATAATTTCTACTCGCTGCTTCCCAGTTTCAAAAGATTTTAAACCTAGCAGGGAAGGCAGAGACTGTTCTCGTGTCATATTTCATCCATTTAACCTGGAGCCCAACAGGTTGAGCCCAACAATGGTCTTTGGGTGTTTGGATCAGACAGGGTATCAGTCTTGATTTGAAGGTATCAGAAGTTCAGTTTTGTGCTTGTGACTAATCATCCTCACTGCTAAAAGCTGATGCCTCCTATCCAGTCACCTTCCTAATTTCAGCATGTCAGGCTTTATCTGCCAAATACTGGAGGTTTCTAACACTTTCTCCACTACATGAGAAGCACTTCACTACCAAGTACTTTCTTCCTGTTATTTACATGCCATGGTTATATCCACCATGGTGTCCCCTCTGTGGTGGGGAGTTAGTCTGTCCTTCACAGGTAAATGTGACACCCTCTAAAGCCGTGCAATACTCGTATTTCATTACAGGCCACCAAGGGACCTGAGAAATAATTCAGCTGCGGAGGCTGTCCTCTAGCTGTACCACTTCGCAGCGGGATAAAAATCCTCCCACCACTCAGCAGCTGACTTGGGAGCTCCTCAACACATTCTCTGGACCCCTAACTCCAGCATCAAATATAACCATTACCATTTTAGCAGCATTTTACCTTTTCTGCTTCCAACCCCTAACAAAGGAAAACATTCTGCTCTATGATGCCATTTCCCAGTCCCACCCAATCTCACCAATCAGATCTCATCCCTGCGGGCCATAAGGAAGAATTCATTAAGAAACCCATTCACAATTATATCCTGTCACAGTTTGAACCTGGCCAGCAGCCAGACACCACACAGCTGCTTACTCACTCTCTCCTGCCCCAGGGGATGGGGCAGAGAATTTGAGGGGTAAAGGTAAGGAGACTCATAGGTTAAGATAAAGGTAATTTAATAACTGAAATAAAATAGCAACAATAATTATAATAATAGTAATAATAGAATATACAAATAAGTGATGCACAATGCAACTGCTCACCACCTGTTGACCAATGCCCAGCCTGCTCCCGGCTAGTCATCCCAGAAGGACAGAAAATCCGAAAACCGCAATCCCAGAAGAGCCCCAGCATCCTGGTCAACTCTCATCCATATACTGAGCATGACACTATGGCATGGAATATTCCAACAGCCAACTTGGGTCCACTGCTCTGGCACCCGCACAGTAGGAAGACAGGGGAAGCTGCAAAGTCCTTGATTTCCTCGCAACAACTAGAAAGATCAGTGTATTATTAACATTCTTCTCACACTAATTTCCATACTGAATCCAAAACATGGCACTATTCTAGCTCCTAAGAAGAAAAATTAGCTCCATCCCAGCCAACACTGGGATATATTAAAACAAAAAAAAAGTTAGATGAGGTTGGCAAGGACTGACTGTATGCAAACAGAACACCAGAAGAGACCACCTGGCTCCCTCTTTTCATTGCAAAAATCAGTTTCTTCCCAAGGGAACATGAAACCATCCAAAACAGAAGCTTCCACAACCTTGTAAACTCCCCGCTGATGGGAAACAGCTGCTTTACACTGTGCACTCACTAGTAACTTCTGAGCTTATGCTGCTGCCCAGATTCATGCATCCTCGTTAAAAAAAAAAAAAAAAATTACCCTAAACCTAAGTTACACACGAATGTAGGTCAAATGACTTCATCTGTGTGCATCTACTTATTGCACATGTTTTCCTGATAGAACTTCCATCCTTTACCAGGGAAACACAAAGAAAAGGTTCTAAGGGAAAGAAGGCAGACGGTGACAAGACAGCAAAGATCATAATGAGATCTCTCAAAGCAGACAAAGAGAAGTTGTCCAAAGCTTAAGATTGTACTTTTTCAGCCTTTTTTCCTATAATAGGCATGTAAAAGTAGATTTCAACAAAACCTAGTAGCAGGGATTAAAAAATCCAAATATATGCAAATACATAAATAGGACTAAAAATTTAATTTTTTATATGCAGTTTGGGGTGCTTTTATTTTCAGTATTGCAAGCACCTGTCTGTTGGCCATCTCTGGTGACAGCTCTTTCCAAGACAGCATGCTGCTACACTGCTGATGCAGAATTCAGGGTGTCAGATTTCTTTCATCATTGCAGCAAAGTGTCGCTTCCCATCTAAATACAACATGGACTCTGGAATAAAGTGGAGAAAGCAGAGACCCACATTAGTAACAGTACCAGTACTACAGCAGCTACACAGAATTGTTGGATGAGGACACAATCCACGCTGTCATCAAAGCATAAAATAAACTTGGTATGCCATGAAAGCCTTTAAATTATTCAAATGCAAATAGTTCACCTACTAAAACGATGAATGTTCCAAGAGAAAGAAAGCCATCTTGTCTTCAGAGTTATGATAACAATGCATTAATTGGATACTTGCCTCCGTAAGTTTTGGGGACAATTCGTGGGACCTCATGCTCTGATATAAATGTAAAATGGAAGATATTGGTTGTCTGGTGCTCCCTGGTGTCTGCATCATAAACCTCACTGTGTACTCGAACCTGGATGTAGTTTTTTTCTGTGTAACAGACCTACACAGTTAAGAGTTATAGTTCATAATTTGTCACTGGCACTGAGAAACTGTAACACACTTCTGTTTAACAAGAGAAGTCGCACACTCTCATCATGCACTGTTCATTATCAGTGATTAAAACAGTGACTACAGCAAACATAAGTTTTTCTCCTTTTCAAAAAGAAATCAACTCCTACCTGTCCAGAAAGCAGTAATAAGGATCCAACCTCCACTGGCCTCTGAAACATGATATCATCAACAGATACGATAAAAGGTCTGGAACTCCTGAGCAAGAAAAAGAGAAATTTCTTCTCAACAAGAACAAGGGTTGTTAAGAGAAATTTAAAATATTTAATTGTCGGGATTTTAATGGGGGGTTACTAGGAAACAGATCTCTTAAACATGGGCCACGGGAAGTGCTAAAGAATTAAGTCTTCACCCAAAACAAAAATAACTGGAGGAAACCTCTCACACATAAAAATGCACACTAAGGACACATCATTGCATCTTATGACCTAGACTTGCTAGGCAATATTCATGTCATCATTGCTTAGGCCTCAGTTTTCCAAGCACTGACATAAAACATTTTCTATCAGGTTACTCATGCTCCATTAAACTTATGCATAGATCTTTGCTGGGCAATGACTTCAGTCACACTTTCTCAGCACAAGCAGTTACTAGAAGAAGTATGGAATGAAAAAGATGTCATATTTATTTGATAGAATGTCTATTTCACATGGTTAGAAAGAAAACTTACCTTCAAACATCAATTTCAATAGCTTGAGAAAAGAAAATAGAAAAAGGGTATATTTCCTATCTTGACATCTAATGCTTAAAAACCAAGCTCCAAGGAGCAAGATGCAAATGTCTTCATAAATACAAACAGATACTCTAAGTAAAAAGTGCTGTGCACTAATAGTGCAAGATTCCACTAGACACCTAGGTCTTTTGTCATTATGTTGCTTAGCTCAGCTTCCCAACCTATGTATGCATGCGCAGTGCCCCGGATTATATAAATATTGCAGGTCTACAACTCACCCATAGCTGCAAGCAGTTGCCCATCCCAGTTCAAATGCTTTTCTCATGAGAAAACCCCCAAAGATCCTATTGAAGATGTTCCGTTCCTGTACGTAGAAACAAACTGCTGTATTACATACGTTCTTTTCAAAGCATTGTGTTGAAGCCTGCACTTCAATGCACAGCATTTAACAGAACTCCCAGCAAGTGAATGTACAAAAAGCACTACTGAAATATAAGTGCAAAAGTCCAAATGGCTGAGGCAACTTTACTTAAAAGAATCTCATCAAACTCATTCGACAATATGAGGTAAAAATTCAAAATTCTGTCAGCAACCAGAAGCCCAACCTAAACACTTTGCAAAGGAACTTCTTTACACAAAATGAATAGTCTGGTAAGAAAACAAAGTCATTAAAAATCTTCTATTTTGTAGTGGCAGACCATACAGATAATGGAAAAACGGCAAAAGAAACTGAGATCAAAACACACTGCAAGGACTGCAGAACTGAAACAAAATAAAGGACTGATTAGTCTTACAAGACAACTCATAAGTAACTGTTTCTGCAGTTCATTAATATTTTCAAAATACCTGAGGATGGCAGATTTGTAGGCCTTTTAGCTTTGCATCTTCCATCCACACTGAATTGGGTGGTAATTTACGACTCCGGAAACTTACTGTCCTTTGGAAGAGACATAAACTTTACAGCCCACATTAGCAGCATTCAGCAAGTCAAAAGTACACAAATAGCAAATGCAGACACACACTGAAGAAAAAAAAACCTCAAACAACCAAATAAACAACAAAAAAAACCAGAAATGCTGTCACTAAAAGCTGTTCCAACTGACCTTGAAACATTCCCTAAAGCAGTATTTTGATTTGTTACTGCAATAAGGCTAACCCCTGATCTTTCAAAAACTTCTGCTAATGTTCAAGCTTATGTAAATGAACAAGCCCAAGAAAGGTACATGAAAGCAACAATGAATCACAACCACAAAGCGCACACTTTGTCAGAAATGCCTTACTCAGTTTAAGTCATAATTAAAGGCACACAATGAGCTAATAGAGTAATTCAACATCAAACAAGCAGACAGTTTGAGGTTTTCAAATCCAGACAGACTGTGTACAAAATACGTCTGCTAATTTTAAGGGAAAGCATGCCTCACTTTGGTAAACAGCTTCAAAAATAGCAATTGTATAAGGCTAGTAAGTTAAACTAAATCTAAATCATGCACAGATACAACATCGCACTAGTGTCATTAGGTATTGTTCTATCACCATTGGCACTGGACGAGTTCACACAAATCTCAAGTGTAAGACAAGTACGCCAACAACAGCCTCCCTCACATCATGTTGTCAGGTGTTATGTTTACAACACATTGTAAAGTTACCTGGTCAAAATATGGCAAATTCCTGCCCTCACAGGTGTTTTTTTTTTTCTGTATATCATGGCAGAAAACTCTTAGATGGTGCAAGTCACACAGCTGCAAAACCATTCCATTCCTTTACCTGGTTAAACATCATTAACCTGTTTCCTCAAGATTATTCCTAACCGCTTGCTCAGAGGGTCTTTGTGCTTATACTGCCATTTAACCATCCTGGCACAGCTAACACTATTTAATGACAGGAGACTCCTTTAAGAGATGCAGATGTCACATTAAAGTTTGTACCTCTGTTTCAAATAAAATGCTATAGAATTTGAATGGTGAAATGGGAAGACAAAATGTGTGCTTTTACTCCAGACTACCCTCTTACAAGCACCCACTCAAAAGGCACATTACTTCTCTCTTTCGTAAGACTTCAGCTCCCCTCCACCCCTCCCCTTCTTGCCTTGTGTCCAAGGTATTAAGGAATATGTCATGAACAATGTTTCTTTCTTCTGCAGTGGGAGCCATTTTCAGTAAGGAAGCAGTGCTGAAATCAATCCTCCTCAGCTTGTTCACTAAGCAAAAAAAGTCATGTTAGAGTTCAGAGAAAAAAAACTCCAATATTTGACTTGGCTTTGAAGATTTTAACCTGGAATCAGATCTCTCTTTTTTCTTTTCCCTCTCTGTAACTTAAAAGCTGTAATTTCACAGTCCCATAGATTCAAACAGAAATTTGACTTTTAAAATTGACTGCATCAAATTAAAACTAAGGCAGAAGTTCACTGTTACCTCACCAATGTGATGAAGTTTAATCAGTCTTTAATGTTTCTTTGACTCCCCGCTTTAAAATTCCAGCTTCAAACAAGACTCCTCCCCCTGCTCTCCCTCTTTCTTTTCTGAGTTACTTTCCAAAAGAAACATGGGCACCCAAACAGGTGAGGAGCCGTGATGCACCCAGCAGACCCACCATGGGGGACAATCAATCAGCCAGAGCACTGGGAAAGCCTGTGCTGCCCTCAGATCTGAAGTGGAGCAAGCGTCCTGGGAACTGAGCAGTTGGGGGTTGGAGTCTGTGTAGAGCGCATCAGGAGTGCCCTTGTCTGTCAGTTTAGCCAAAGAGTTTCCAAGAACATGATAGCAGGCTTTTAAAACTCTTATGCTACTGACACACATAAGACAGAACAAAACTCTGATTTAAAACAAATTAAGTACATCTCTAAGTAGCAGGACTTCTGAAGTTTACTTCCAGCTATTAAGCTGAGCCTGAGGCAGATGTGCATACTACCAGGAAGTACAACATACATTCCCCTTGCTTGAAGATTTCTTCTTCCTCAGGGCTCTCGGGAACGAGTGGATTAACAAATGCTGGCCTATGGACAGAAGTTTTTTTTGAAGTTACAAACGTTACATGAATTTGTCTTGTAAATACGTTATAATACTCTTCCATTTTTGCTTACATACACAGTGCAAGATGAAAAGACATCCTTCAGGTTATATCATAAAAATAAATACATTATTTCATAATATGCAACTGACAACAGAATATCCCATCAGCTTTAACTCTGAAGAGGCAGTTAAGTAATCCAACCACTATCTAGTATCATTAGTGATTCATCCATACTTCTTACAGAGTTAAAACGGTACCCATAGATTATAATGAGGATTATTTGAGCAGAAAGCTGTTTAGAAACTCAGCAAATGAAGATGTGATGGATAGCCTAAAACAGGTAAACAAAACTTGAACGGTATCGTTCCTCCTGGAATAGAAAGAGCACAGTGCCATAGCTAGCAAGTGTTCTTACAATCTGTAAGTTCCCATGACAGTCTTATCAACACCCAGAAGCTGTTTACCAAGTGTACCACTTATCAAAAAAAATGAGACTGTCTTGAGCACAAATTTGTATATTTATTTCACTGCACAAATAAGTTTATTCTAGCCTAATTATGTAACATTTAATTATTTTCACAAAGCAACTGCTTGTTTTCAAGAGCCATTCTTCCCCATAATTTCTAATTATTATTTTTCTATTTTCAACATTTACACAAATGCTTAGAACAACATATACATATATATATAAACACACAAAATATCTGCTGAACCCCTACCCCAAGCTGGTGACAAGGGGCACACAGAGAGGATCGTTTCACTTGGAACAAACTGCTCTTTCCTGGTTTGCTAAACTTCTGGATTTTGAAGACACACCAGCCCCTTCTCCATCACAGAGCTCATTCCCCCTCTCCTCAGCTCAGGACACATCTACATCAGCTCTCCTGCCCAAGCCCCAAGCTGCTGAGATGCAAGTTCACTATGATTCAAAAGCCGCACAACCATGTTTCTGGCTAACAACGCATGAACAACCTAATGAACTCTTTACCTCTCTGAAATGTTTTTACCTCACACAGATAAATACCCTCCTTTTACTGACAGAATGCTTCCAAAACACAGATGACTTGTGGCCTGTTGGCTTGAAGAACGGCCACTGAAGTTTGTATCTATCTGCACAAGCCTGTGTAGGCTTGTCCTCAGTCAATTTGCTAGTGTGTAATGACGCCAGATCTGACATAATTATTTTGCAAAATAAGTCCATAAGATGAGAACGATAAATATAGTGGATTTTTTTTTTTAATTACAGTATGTTAATGAGTTCGTAAAAAAGTAATCTCATAAATCTGAAGGAAACCAACCTAGTAACTACTTTTAACATTATCAGGACTAAATAATTATGTCAAGCAAAACCCCTCATTAAACATACCCCTCTTCATCAAATACAGGCAATTGCTTAAACTAGTTAGAAACAGAAAATTGTTTATTACTTTTGCAGCCTATAAAAGAAAGAGGTAACACAACAACCGATTTCTCTAGTGCTGGAGTCCTAAACCAAAACTGAAACGAAAAATAAGGAAATTGGGGCGCTTTTTAAGTTCTGTGGGAATAATTACCAGCTCCATGTTACTTACGTAAGCAAGTTTTCAGCTGAATTATTCTGATGATAGCTATCATGTGTCTATTAGGGAATTAACAGCATTATTCACTAAAAGACTATTTAACCAAATTATTTAATCGAAACTATCTTTTCTAGTTTTAGGGAAAGAAGGCAATTAATTCCAACAGGTACTGGAATGCAGGTGGGTTTCTAGCAGACTCATTCACTTTGATGTTCATCAGGCCAGACATTCAAAACACATGGAAAATTTGTTAAAGAAAAGGGTCAGATCCCAAGACTAACAGCAATTCCTGGTATCATCTGACTGCTGAAATCAATGCTCTGAAGCTTGCTGCAGGAAGTAACACGGGCCAGCAGAAAACACTGACTACGTGATCTGTTTATCAACTACACTATATGGCTTCTATACATACATAGCAAGCTGCCATGTTTGCTATTTTCACCACAGGAGTCTGAAAACTATGTTCCTGTCCTGTGAATTACCGTTTATTCTCTGGATCCCGGGCCACCATGACAAAGGTTGCGTCTAACACAGGGCTGTAATCACCATCATGTAGCTACGAGAGACAAGAAACAATTATATTTTAAACTCTAAAGTTGTAAATGTGCCTAGCAAGCTATTCAGTTGACATCAACTATGCCATCACGCTGTTAATTTTGTCTACTTTCACGTTCTGTCATCCCTTCCAAGATCTCTCATAACAGGTAGAAGAAAAAGAAACAACAGAAATTAAAATTCTAGTTCCAGGAATTCTGCAATGTAAACATTATTAACTACTGTCAGCTAGGAGGGGAGGAAATCAACACAGGCACTGTAAAAGGACCCACTTACCTTTTATTCTGAGAAACGCCAAAATATTTTTTTTGTCAATACTAAATTGCCACTAATGCCAGCACTGTGGGGAGTTCAGACAATAAAGGTGTAATGTTATCTTCTACAGTGGAGACTTTACTTAAGGAATCACAGAATCACAGACTGGTAGGGGTTGGAAGGGACCTCTGGGGATCATCTGGTCCAACTCCCCCGCCAAAGCAGGTTCACCTAGAGCAGGTTGCACAGGAATGTGTCCAGGTGGGTTTTGAAAGTCTCCAGAGAAGGAGACTCCACAACCTCTCTGGGCAGAGCCTGTTCCAGGGCTCCAGCATCCTCACAGTAAATCAGTTTTTCCTTATGTTCAGATGGAACTTCCTGGGTTCTAGTTTGTGCCCATTGCCCCTTGTCCTATCACTGGGCATCACTGAAAAAAGACTGGCCCCATCCTCTTGACCCAAAATAAAATAGAATTTTATAATAAAAAAAAAATATATTTACCTGTTTATCTGAATTATAGCCCCTAATACCACTTAAGTGCTTATAGCATATCTTTGTTACTCTAAATCACTAAATAACTGCATTAATGTTTCAGTTAACTAACCAACTGACAGAAATGTTAATGATTTTTTAAATTTAATTAGTTATTCCTTTTGCTTCCTGCAGTATAGCCTAGTTGCACCCTTCATTTTCCATTATTACAAAAATTACGCTACACAGTAGATAAGAAGAATAAAAGATATACAATTTAACAGTGTCTTAATATCAACATTAAAATGTATAAATCTATAAAATGCAAAGGTATAAGGAAAATAAAGTTTTTCAAAAGCAGGCAGAAACTTATTTAAGACATGCAGAGCACAGCCACCTATTTTTTCCTGTAGGAGTTCTGTGTTGCAGTTTAATTACAAAATACTAGTTAAGAAAAATGCATGTCTTGAAAGAAAGATGAGCAAGAAAGTATCTTGCTGCACCTAGACTGCTGGAAGTCATCTTGGTCTTGAAACACTAAGGCCGTCTCGAGTCCCTCAAAAATTCTCATTCTAGACAATATAATTTATATTGCCAATGTCATCATTCAGAATACGGCCTGAAGCACCTCATGCCTGTCATAAGATGGAGAGAAGTCACGGGAACTAACCTGCAGCATGTGCATCTTCACTTCCATTGAGGTCCTCCCAACCCAAGAAACATTGCCTGTAAATTTGATGTCACAGTCTGGATATATAATCTTCTTACACAAATCTACGAGACAAACAGTAGAGCTTACTGGAGACAGATCACTCACATCAGACATTAGAAAGACTGGATCTCTAAGACCTTATTGTTCTGCAAGTGGCAACACATGCAAAGACAATGCAGAAGAGACAGCTGTGGCCAGGAATCACACTGCTAGCCCACAGTTTCTGCCTTATCAGACTTCTAAAGCCAGAACTGGAGGAGGAAGTAAGCATACAGGCGACAGAAGGATGGCAGACCTACAGAGGTGTTCAGCAGAACATGTCACAAGCAAGGTCCAAGTCCATCAGAATAAATACTGTCCAATAATGAAGCTAAGAAATTCACATGCCAAAATAAAGCCAAACAGAAGTGCATGAAGCATGAAAGTTGTGTTTTGAAGCAAAATAAGAAATGCTGAAAGGCAGCTACAAAACCACCTTCCCCCCTCCTCTCAACAAAAGCCACAGCATTCAGAGTTCAGAGCCAAAACAAGATGAAGAGGAGAGTGAAGAAGGTATCCTCAGTAACAACCATGGGAAGGCAGTAGCTGCTGAAAGAGTAAGACAAGCAGATGAAACCAAATTGCCACTTACTGATTTTATCCACCAGAGCTGTAACTATTGATAAGGGAGACCTTGGCTGCATTTCCTGCTTGGTGTGAGTGTAGCAAATAAGAACTGTGGAGAGACCAAAAATGGAGTCAGGTCTTTAACAAAAACTCCAGTGGAGCAGAACAAAGCCATCTTTGTGAAGCATGAGCAGTACTTGCAAAGCACAAACTAAAATACCATAACTGTAGGAGTGCACAACTTCCACATTTTCATGTAGGTAACTCATAGGACTGCTATAAAGAAAACAGTGATTCAGCAGCTCAGTTATATCCATATTTACTTGCTACAAAGAGAAATTTAGCTGAGCACTTTAAAATCAACCCATCGCTCCACTTACAGTCCCCTGTATTCTCTTCCCTCTACCCCTGCAGCTCACTGACTCAGATCCTCCCTAGCTTCTGTTTTGATTTCATGCAGGTTGTCCAAGGATACATGCTATCTGATTTATTTTCAAATACCGATTCCTTTAAAGAGGTGCAGATTAGATAAACTGTGCCTTACAGGCATGAAAGCACAGTCAGAGGTATTTATCACACTGTAATTACTACCAGCCAAACGACTACTTAAATTAATTGGCCCTGCTCATAAGAGCGCATCCAAGTAAACAGACTCCTTAGAATAATACAAGACTGCAAAGATTTTTTTTTTCCTAGTGCCCATGTAATTTTCACTCAACAGAGATTACCATAATCAAAAGTATCTGTCTGTACTTAATGACATAAGAGAGAAGGAAGATCTCTGTCCTTCTAGCTAATCTAAGATTATTTTTTCCCTAAATCACAATTCTAAAAACTGTTATGCCTATCAACTCCTGCCATCAATACGATTAGTAAGTCTGAATGGGATCTATCAGAATCTTACCGCCCAAACCAAAAAACTAGAACTCCATCAGACCTTTATGCAGTACATCTGCCAAGAATATACAGTGGTGGTGGGGGGGGAGAGGAAGGGGGTGAAACGCTACATTCCTCAAAGGGAAGATTAAAATATTTGCACCAACTATCTGCTGGGTTTTGCATTGTGCTTTGCTGGGTTTTTCTTAAGAGAAAAATGTGTATGTTTTAATTTGAAATAGAGCACTCTGCCAATTTTCTCTGATTTAGCACTCACTGCAGATTCATAATCTAGGATCATTTCTCAGCAAATGATTTCTTGTAGCTGGTCCTTTTCAAAACTGGCAAAGGCAAGAAGCTGAAGCTGAGCAATTTTGCTTGTCTGTTCTTTATCATCCTTCTTTCTCATATCTTTCCTTTTTTTCCTTCCCCTTTGATGTGATTCACTCCCTATATCATACCAAACAATGCTCAACAGAACCCAAACTCACTTTGTCTGCATTACTTGTGCATTCTTTACAAAGGCATGGATTACGTACCTCCTAAACTGTCAAGATCTTCAAGTATCCTTCCAAACCTGTAAGATACATTTTTTGACAATTATATAACTACATACACAGTAAATGCAAGTTAACACCTTCCTGTACATGGAACATGATTGCTTTGTTACCTTACACTGTTGTATACATTCAGGTACTTTTCTCTTATTTCAGGTTGACTTCCTAGGGGTAGAATAACTTCCAAGTAGCTATCCTTCATTCTCCTAGGAGGGAGATCTTCCTGCCGTTTTGCCAGTAAAGTATGAAGAGCTTTTCTTTCTTGCATTGCTTGCACATGATCCCTGGTAAGAAAAAACAACACACTCTGTATGGAGCATGACAACAGAACTGCAACCCTAGCTAAAAGATGTCACGCTAAAGACTATAAAAATGAAAATAAAGTAGTAAAAAGAGCAAGACACAGGAAGCGTGCCTTGAAAAGAAAGTGAAATGCACATAATGAGGTATGCTAAGCAAGGCTACTGCAGAAAACTTTTAAATAGTTTTGTGTACAAGTGCCAAGCACATACTTTGCACTGAAGAGATTAACAAACTTTATCTAATTCTGAATGCTACCAAAATGGTTCCTCTTGAAAAGAATAAATTAGACATAACTTAACCTCTGAGATTTTGTGCATATTCACATCTTCCATAGGTATCGTATCGCAACTCTTCCTACAGTGCCAATTTTAAAGGACTGACTGTCAACTTAAAGAAGTAAAGCAGATGTAGCGTCAGTTAGTATTAACAACTAAGAGAACTAATCTGCTAAGACTTGCTATCATCCACAGGTGAGTTCTCCCTTTACAGCATCAGTTCATACAGCATACACAGGATCAGCAAGCTAAAAGAAAGAGAAAATTATCTCCCCCTCTCTTCCTAGCCAGCCATCTTACAACTACACAGGAAAGTTATAGAAAAACAATACAGAAAAAGGAGCACTACCCCTTCAGAGATGCTTTCCCGGCACCACCAAGCCAGAGGGGCTGCAGCTCTCACAAGGGAGTTAAGGGCCAACTGTCACTTCTTTCCCATCTACCAAGTTGTTTCTTTGCACAAGCATCTACAAGGTGTGACAGTCTTGCCCAACGCTCTCTTTTACCTGTTCCTCCAAAGTTGCCTCCTCTTAAAAGTGTAGCCTGACTGAATAAAGCAGTACTATTTCATAATATCCCTGGAATGAACAACAAAGCTCTAAAAACCTAAGGGTTAAACATGCAGCAGTTCCTGTATAAAGCAAGGAGTGTGCAAAACCTGAGTATTTCATACAGCAAGAGAAGGCATAAACCACTATGTAACCACACTTAATTTTAAACTTGTGGATATGTGCCATTCATACAGTTGTGCATGCTGCATTGCTGAGATCTGAGCATCACTGTGTTTAACAAAAGCAATCCAAGAAAAAGAAAAACAAAAAACCAACTGAAACAACATAAAGAACCTTTTCACCAAAAAAAAAAAATTGTTTGAAGTTTTGACTTTTAAAGAATTCTGGATATTAGCCATTTAAGATAAAGGCTTTTTTGGCTTGAGTTTTATTTTTGGAAGAGAAGAGGTGCAAAGCAGTCATGCTTCAACATATTTATATTCCATCTTTTCTGTGTAATAATTTTGGGGGAAATATGAATAACCCATGATCAAAGGGAGTAAAAGCGTAACAGAAAAATTAGGTAATTTTGTTTGTTGATTTTAAATATGAAATCTGCTTTACCTTATCTAGGCAATATGACTGCTGCAGAGTTCAGAGAAAACAGAAAGAGAACAACCTCCTCCAGGAGGTTAATGTTTGATGTTACGTCACTGCATAGAAATAGAATATACTGGATGACTAAGGAACGATGCAACGTTCAAGATGATGCACCTTTAGGCTTCTCAAAAGATTTGTTTCCAAGCTCTTTCAGTGAAAGGTTTAAGAGAAATTAATCAGAGAGTAAATCAGAAATTTGTCTACAAGCACAGAAAAAACAAATAATAAAAATTTAACTATATTATGCTTTCACCAATCCCATCCCGGGTCCTCTGCGGTCAACAGCAGAACTCCTCTTGACTTCAGCTTCAGCATGTACTCTTCAACATACAGAAGTAACGGGTTCAAGGCAATAACATTTTTCAACAGATAAATTCTGTTACACACTGCAGTACCAAGCATACAGTAACATTCATTAAGTATTAACCAGTATCTGCCCCAAGCATTCTGAGAAATTACATTATTCATCTCTGAAATGGCCACAACTCTATCCAGATTATAATTACCAATGAGCAGATTAACAGTTTTAATTACAATTTAAGCACAAAACTAGAATAAAAATACAAGATATTTCTAACACAAAATGCCACTGGCCTTTACAAGAGAAATCACGAACCAAAGTTTCCTTTTAGCAAAGTTAATGGCCGGAGGCGTTACTCCAACACACATCTCTTCTCTCTCCCAGTAATCCAGATATACGTGCATCAGTCCTTCCCTGGTTTCCACTTCGGGACCCCTGTCAAGCTATGTCCTCTTCAGTCATTCTGTGGCCTAACTCAGTTGAAACTCCAGCTGTTCAGTCTCCACACATCAACTCTTTGTCACTGTTTTAAAAGTGGGATCTCAAAGGCTACATGATCCAACCTCCCCATATTAAACCAGTGGTTCTCAAGCACTTCCAGCTATGGGCTCCCTGGCTTTACTTCTTCACAGCAGTTGAAGCATACGGTACTCTGCAAACCATTTCTGCTGTACTTTTATACAGCACAAGAGACATACCTATCTAAGCAAAACACTGCTGTGGTGATCCTACCTTCATTCTGCTTTCCTTCCAGGGTGGGAGCAGTGGGGGGGAAAGAAATGGATGGAAGATCAGATTTGACCAAAGCCCTCTAAAATCTCAATCCTCAGATGGTATTTCCATATCGTGTGGTTCCTTCCCAGCCATCCTGGGCTGTAGGAAAGGCTTTTTTAAAAATCAACTTCTAGAGCCCTTTTCAGCTGACCTACCAAAAATTTAAAGCCCCCTCATGCTTGGATACTAGCCTTACTAAGCAAAAACCTAAGCTTCCCAGACTCAGACATTTTCTCTAGCATGCCTATAATCCTGTTTAGATAAACCTAGTCAGAAGGTTGCACACATCAGACTCTCCACCCAGGCAAGCCTCTCTTCATTTCCTTATCAGTGCACCAAGTGTGAAAGAAGAGCTCAGCAAACACAGCCATAAGGAAACTAACAACCAATAAATTAAATGTGAAATGAACCAAACTGCAATACAAAATGCCCCTTGACTGCTACACCAACTTTTTCAGAACTGTTAGCAGTGAAGGATTACAGTCAACTCTGGCTTATCCAGCATAATGGAGGTGGAATAAAGTAACCTGAATAAAGCCAAAACATCTATGATTTAAATTGTATGTAAATTAATCTAAAATTAAGTTACAGCAGAGAAATGCCCAAGATTCTCATGACTAAGGAGACCCCAGTCCTGAGCTGACAATTTTTCAAAGTGACATGGGTTCCGCCAGGCCATTCATAATGCAGCCTGCTTCACAGCAAACCAGCCTAGCTGCCTCTGAACCCAGTGCGGGACAAATCCTCCATGTAGGTATTCCACCAGCAGGTAACTCAAGAGGTAACAGCCACATTAACATTTCCAGCTAGACTCTACAGCTCTTGAACTTCCATTGGATTCAAAGCTAATGGGAGAATCTTGTAATCATCAAGATCAGATATTATGTTCCTTTGATGCTAAAGATCTTCTGCCGGAGAAATCTCAGAAGTTTGTGATCCACAAAGTAACAACTCGGAAACCTTGCCTGCATTACTTTTTAGCCGGATCTTTTTTCTTCCCCAGTCAGCAAGCTAATATTGTTAACTTCTATTATCACAACCCTGATCTCTATTTGGGTTTCATAAATAAAGTAAAATACATTTAATATACACTGTACCTCCAGTTGGTAGATGCTCCCACTATATCCCTCAATCTGTTCCGCACTGGAAAAAAAAAAAAAATAACAAAAATAAAAGCGAATCAAGCTTAGTTCTGTAAGTGATGAACATGAGGTTGCCTGGTGCTAAAAGGCACAATTCTCATCCCAGAACAGGAAAATTAAGCAAATTCATGCAAATAGCAGCCCAGAAACAAACCAAATTCACTGATGCTGTTAGTAGGCATATCACAATAATGGGTTGAGTAACATGATTCAGTAGCTTATTGTGTATAGCCAACAAAAAGTGTTTATTAATGCAATCATACACCTGCAGTGCTAATTAATATCTGAAAGAGACAGCAGATCAGAATCAGATTGAGGAATTCTGAGGTGAAAATATTTCAGCCCAAACACAAACACACCGTGGAGATAACACAAATCATAAAGTCATAAAAGAACATAACAAGGAGACAGGGAATGAGGAGAGAACTATTTAAATAATCCCATCCATGAAGGCACGTAATGTCAGCAGACTGGCTGTTGCCACCATGATTTCATAGCCTGAGTTTTAAGCAGTCTCAAAGAACTCAGTGTAAAGAAACCGAAGACAGGCTTACAAAATTTATTCCAGCACTGTTTGAACGATGAGAGTTAATACTAATTCTGCACAAGTTTTTCCTACATTTCAAGAATAATCTGCATAAGCAGTTTTTCTACTCCTTCCTCAGATGAGGCTATTAAGTGTGCTACAGTCCCATCAAATATATCAAATTACTCCATCCCTGTTAGGCAGGACAATGTATCCTATTTGGAAACACTTGAAAACAAGCAGCAACAATTCCCAACTTCAGAACAGAAGCTGAGAATTGTATGGTAGGGATTCCTTGCTTATTTACAAAGATTTTTATACGATAGGGTTCAAAGAACAAAGTAGTTAGGGACACATAAAGGAAGGACTACCAAAAAAATCCCCAAATTTCATGGTGAAACAGAAAGAGGACCGCTGGTGATTCACAAGCTGACCCTTTATATTTTTAGGTTATTGGACGTCATCAGGCTTGGCACTTTTCAAGTTAAATGCCTGGTCCGAGTATTTAGTGATCAGCAAGCTGTCCTGTGAACCCTGGAGTGAGCAGAGTCTGATTTCCTAGGTATTTAAATCCCACCCCCTCCACTCAGCCACATTCACTCAGCTCTGCCCCCATCCTCCCCATACAGTCATTTCAGTTTCTGCTGCTTTCCTTCCCAAGTCCTCCACACCACCGCAATACCCCTAACCTCCCCCTTCTTCTTCCTTCCCCTGCAAGGCCCTCAGCTCCCATACCTACACTCCCAGCCTGCTTCTGCTTAGCCTGCCCTCTAGACAAGCACCAGAACGAGCTGTGCCTAGCCCAGAGGTAGGCAAGGGGCTACCAGCCAGCACAGAGATCCCACTCACTCGTCACCTGCCAGCAAACACCGCCATGGTCCGTGGCTGACCCCACACTAGCTCTGGCACCCTAACGAACCTCTGATTCGGAAGCCAATTTTCACAAAGCTTGAAAAACGTTTCTCTTCCAGATTTGTGCTCCTCTATTTTGGCTGACATCAAACAACAAAAGGTTCTGGAAAAAGAGGGGGACAAGAAGATAAACAGACAAAGACAAATAGATTGCTCAGGCCCAATTTATTTAGGAAATTAGGCTAAAAATAGATTTTGAAATTAGAAGAGTTCCACAACTAATTCTAAGAACAAAAACTTCCAGTGAAAGGAACTGACTGAAAATCTTAGATTTGATTTTTTTTTTAAGGGAGGGAAGGTCTGATTCTTCTTTTCAAAAGAAGCAGCGGGGCTATTTACACAATAGGTACTACTTTCCTGTTACTCATACTCCACCTGTGAAGCTGCCATAGCATGCATTTGATTAATACAGTGTTAGCAGAAACACTGTCACAGCTTCTAGAACACAAAACCTCAATTTCCTAGTGTGCAGACTGTGCTGGGATGAAGGGGGAATAAACGGCACTTTCTCCCTGTTTAAACTAAGTTCATCTTCCTTTTCACTCTAAAGAGATAAAAAGCTCTGAAAAAAAAAAATCTCGGGCCCAAACCTGCAAACACGTATATACATTGTTAGTCCCATTTAATACTTCTGATTTTAAATTTAGGCATACAAGTAAATATTTTCCAGGCTGAGAACCACATAATTTTTATTTTAACAGTAAAAGGGACAAAGTATAAAACATTCTAAAAAAGTTCTAAAACACTGCCAAGCTATATCTAGCCAATTTTACAGGCTCATAAGTACATAGTTTTCCTCTTTCCCCCCTCTCAGGAAGACTATATTGCTCTTCTAGATATTAGTTACCTTACAACAGAAATTTAAGTAAGTAATTAAGCATAAAAGTCCATACACTCTTTCTTTTCTCTTATTTGGCAAATGTCTTATATGTGTAAAACACTTACAGCAAATGGGATTTATCCATCATTATCATGTTGCACATTTCCCAGTACCTCCTAAAGTGCAATCAGTGAATCATTAATGCCAGAGGAGCAGGATCTGAGTTTATTTGCACTGTGCTGTGACGAATGACACAAGGGCAGCTGGACAAGATCACTACATTCATCTCTACCAATAAGATCCTGCCCCTTTGTACTGATGCCTCCACAGGCTGTATCCAAATAAACCACTACGATGTACTTTACCACCAGATTTGGTACAGAGCTTGGTCTGGACTTCAGTGAAAGATGCAGATTCAAATGTCTATAATGTCTATAATGTCTCCTCAAAACGCAGATACTGCAAGAGCTGCTGCATAGGACATCTTGTATCCCACAAGCCTCTTAGAAAAGTGTTACCCAGGACGCTGCCAGAAACAGTGCGCTGACAGAGAGCTAGTACAACAATATTGCCAGAAGTAAGGTCAGAGCCATTCACCAAAGGCAAAGAGGCTTTAAGGAAGTCAACAGAGAATTCCATTTTTTGTGAATGCTAAAGTGAGGAAAAACAGTAGCCAAGTAGGTTTAGTGTTATAGCAAATACTAAAATATGTACAGATTACCACAACACACCATCATTAACATGAATGGGTACGTGTCCTGTGGAGTGGAAAACACAGGTTAGATTAACAATTAAAAGGAACAATGCAAATTACATCTAGTAAGGAGCTACCTGATTATTCTACCTGCTTGAGTTCCATCTACACACGTTCCTTAATTTTAGTAAGCAACTGTAGGCAACCTGTCCTTGCCTGATTGACAGTCAGTATCTTTGTTTTCAACCAAGTTTGTCCCTTCCCTCAAAGGCAGCCTTCCAGTTCCTTGGTCTCCTGACACTGCTTGCAGTGTAATCCAACCAGCTTTCCAAACTGGGAGCTACCATCTACTGCTGACAAACACTATTAACCTTGAAAATAATATCTGGAGCATTTTTCAGGAAGTGGGATGAGAGTTATCTCATAGGAAACTTCCAAACTCCTACCTCGTGTAGCCTTTGGGAGAACCACAGAAGAAGTAAGGGCATTCACAACCGGGACCCAAAATTAGGAGGAAGCAAGTGAAAAGCTTGTAAGAATAAGTATTTGGTGTTTTGTGAAAGCATGGATACCAAATTAAAGGAAACTAGTTTACATATCAGCAGAAGTTTGTGTAACATTATTTAAATGTTACAATTTTGGAACAGAATCTCAAATATTTACAGTTATTATAGCCCCCCGCAAAATAGTATTCCTTGGAAACAAATCAGAGGCAAGGCCTGGATGGCTTCACTGCTTCACTATTTTTACTGGCATTCTAGGTGGTGTCATTTCAAATATTCAAATAAAAGAGCAGGGTAATATTTGCAAGTATGCAATATTCTGTATCCTTGCTTCGCTCCTTTTACCTCCCAAATTACTCTTTATTAACAATACTGAAAAGAAGCTCTCTAACAACAAATAACTCTAATTTTCTCTTTTACTGGATAACCTGTGGTTTCTGTCTAAACAGTTCTCTAAAGAACAAAGGTGGAAAGAACTCAGAGACAAGCAGAACTCCATGAAGGAATTATTTGTACCTGCCCTTTTCCTCCTCCCTTTTTCTCAGTACATGGCATTATAATATGAGAAAATTTTTTAAAGCTTCTGAAACAGGAACATTATGTGTTATTACTACTAGAGCGCTAAAACACTCTTTCAACACAAAGCTCTATTGACAAGAGCATTTTCATGAGGCAATGCTGCTGATCTGATTAAAAGATTTCTCTAAGTTTATGACATTAATGGTATTGACACATTAAAGTTCTGTAAGACATTATTTCCACTCAGTTCCTCCATTTCTTGGCCATTCTCTCCAGTCGCCGCAGTAGCTTTCTGTACTACGTTGACTTTCTATCTAGAGCCAACTCGAGAAGCAGTTGTCCCTCTAGAAAAGAATCACATGCTCCTCCTAGACTACAGAACCTGATGAGGCTCTAAATCTGCAACTTCACTGATTACAGGTATTTGTTGCCATCAATCTCCAAACACACAGTGATTTTCTGCTACTTCCTAACCATAACAGTCAAGGGCATGTCCATTATCCAAATCACATTAACACATGAAGGGCCACACCTGGAGGAACAAACTCCTTAGAAATGTTGCTAAATTTTCCAAAGTGCAGCCAATTACGTTACCTTCAGACATGTCAGGAAGCACTGGGGAGCCATTGATCCTGGAAGTGAGTGTCCTAGTCAAAACAGAAGGAAGCTTCCTCATGGTGCACAACCTATAGACAGAGCAGAATTTAGTGTCATTAAAACTGCCCAAAAATGCCACGAAAATAATTTAGGATTTATTTTTGGAATGGCACTGATTACTTCAGAAAACCCATTCCTTATTTCTAGCCTGATTTTTTGAACCAGATACAATCAGTGCAACAGTTCAAGCCAGCTGAAATTCCACACCTGATGCCAGTCCTTACCTGAAAACAGGAAGGAAGAATGATTTGCTGGTGATAACTTTTCCCTTCACTAACTGCTCAGATGCCCTGGGACAACCAGCTTAGACCGAACACCATCCTCTACCCTGGAGACATCCTAACACAGATGGGGTCTGTGTGCATCTAGGAAATAATCTGTGACCCTAACCATACATTTATCCTGCACTTGGCTGGTACGCACTGGAAGGTGAACCCAAGAGGAGTATCACAAGGCCTCCCACACTGTCCCATTTGCTAAGCCTGGTCTTCTCCATGGCTTAGTACTGCTGCAGATCAGAACAAACCTGAAGTGCAGAATACAATCCTCTTAGCTGTTCAGCAAGAGGGAACAACCATGAAACCCTTCAGAGAACATAATCTGCCCAGCAATTCAGTAAGTGTTCAACCAGGCAGGAGCCAGTGCAACTCCTCCAGGCAAGCAAAACTGTGGTAACACAAAAATACAGAGAGAGAGGGTCAGCAAGAGTAAAACCGCTACGTGTGTATATGCCGTGTGTGCGCAAGCTTCCTGTCTGCAGGTACACCAGGAGTACTTCAGAGAGTAAAGAAAAAAAAACCTCAAAACGCAGAAGCCAGCAGAGCCTCGCAGGCACCAGAGATGCCATGAGTGGCAACGCTGGACGCGTGTCTCACGGCCCAGCCAGCAGATGACTTCCCGCTGTCCCGCCGGGCACCCCGGCAGGACTCATCCAGCGCGGTGCCCAGGCAGGCGACAGGCGCTCCCCCGCCCGGGCGGGCCTCGCCAGGGCCGGCCGCCAGCACTCGA
>VZZY01008430.1:50872-97395 GCA_013400335.1 Eurystomus gularis
CTCACCTGGAGTACTGTGTTCAGTTCTGGGTTCTCCAGTTCAGGAGGGACAGAGATCTACTTGAGAGAGTCCAATGGAGGGCTACGAGGATGATGAGGGGACTGGAACACCCGCCTTATGAGGAAAGGTTGAGAGACCTGGGGCTTTTTAGTCTGGAGAAGAGAAGACTGGGAGGGGATCTAATTAATGTGTATAAATATATGAGGGCTGGGTGTCATGAAGAAAGGGGCAACCTCTTTTCACTTGTGCCCTGCGGTAGGACAAGGGGCAATGGATACAAGCTAGAGCAGAGGAAGTTCCACCTCAACATGAGGAGGAACTTCTTTACTGTGAGGGTTACAGAGCACTGGAACAGGCTCCCCAGGGAGGCTGTGGAGTCTCCTTCTCTGGAGACTTTCAAGGCCCATCTGGATGCGTTCCTGTGTAACCTGCCCTAGATTCTATGGTCCTACTTGGCAGGGGGATTGGACTTGATCTCCAGAGGTCTCTTCCAACCCCTAACATTCTATGGTTCTATGATTCTGTGATTTAGGTTGCAAAAGATCTCTAGGATCATCAAGTACAACCTGAAGCTGCAGTAACTTCACTGGTTAACTGTGAGCTACAGTAACCTACTTGTGCATCTCAGTCCTAGTGGGATCTGCTTTGAAGTTATTTTGAGCCAGTCCTTTTGGCTCTGTGTATCAGTCCAGAAGGTGATTCCTAGTAGAGCAGTTTAAGAATGTTTTTATTTTCAAATTAACAGTTCATTAGATATCTAGGACAGACCTACTTAAATCTCAGGCCCCAGACTTCTGGAGCACAATACGGCTATCAAAGCTGCATGACAGAATGGAACAAGCTAACTAATTAGGCATTATAATTAGGAAAGTAAGCAGCTTAGTCAAATTTTCAATCAATTTAAAAATGTTTGTTGTATCTTGTTCATCTTCTTCTGCCAATGCAGTTTGCCATTGCACTTTCTAAACGAATTATGCTGAAACAGATTCTCGGGGAGTCTCAGAAAACAGGCAAGGCACTGATAAATGAGAAGACCTTTTCTAGCCAGCTGGGGTAATTTTAAACATTCACACGTGAAAGACAAGGACTAAGCTTTCAGATGTGACTTTCACTGGGATCCCACTAAGGAGTATGGTTTTTAAATCCAGCAGAAATGTTCTCAGCTATGGTAACAGAATCTCCATCAGAGCAGTGTCGTAATGCCATGACTCAAGGAAAAGCCGATTTTCAATTCCCTCAATAGCTTTTTCTCAAGCTACCAGGGGACCGAAGTGACAGTTACTACAATTGAGACATACAGCAGAGTGTTTTCTGTGGGTTTAGACACGGGAGAAACCTCAGTGAGCTTGACTTTGTTTCCAGGATCATGATCACACACTGCCAAGCTGCAGTGCAAGCGTATGATTTGGGCTAAGCAATACCAGTAGGCTTTGAGCTGGTCTCTGGTCTCAGACCAGTAGGAATTCATCATAGCACAGGCACAGGGCTTGCGTGGCGCCTGCAGGTATGTCAGCCTCCTGACATACCTTACTTCCTCACTGCAGCATGCCTGCCTCTGGGGAAGAGCTAGAGAGTGGGTGTTATGACAGCACTGATAACATCTCCGAGGAGGTGAGGTGCAAGGTTGCTCCTTGCTCTTGCTTTTAAATTAATGACCTGGGAAGTTGTCCTCACACCGAGCCAGCCAGCAGAAGACTTCATAATTGCAGCGTTTCCACGCTCCCAATGGGCGGGGGTGGAAAGGTGCCCTCCAACAAACTTGCAGCCACAGGATGCAGTGGAGGGTTTGTACCCAGCTGCAAGGAGTGCCAGGCTCGCTGTCCCCTCTCCATGCTTGGTGTTTTCCTGCTTGCAGGCTCCCACACAATGATCTGAGCCGTAGCCATAGCGACAGCATGGAAGGAGGCTTTTTTGTCTAGTAATTTGATTTAAAACATAATATATGCGAGAAAACCAACCCTTCCCCCTCCCCTCTTCTTTTAAAGAGCCTTTGCTCTCAACGTAATTCAGAAAGCCCAATGCAAACTTTTCCCCCAAAGAGTACGTAGGTGCTTTGATACGTTCCTGCACAAGGCGTTTTGTCCTGGGAGACTTGCCCTCCTGGAGCCTGGCCAGTGGAACGCGGAGGTCTCGCTAACGCAGCTGCAGGGAAAACACCAGCCACATATGGGGCAGGGACTCAGGAAACCAGTGCATAATTCACTGCCACACAGCATTACCTCGGCCCGGAGGCTGCCACAGGGATGTGCTTCGCGATTCTCTTTCTTTGAGTTGACCAGGTTTATTTCCTTCAGCTTGCACAAGTTTCCTCCCCAGAGCGCTCGCTCCCCCGGGCACGTGCCAACTGATGACAGTGCCGGTGAAACCTGCAGCGCGCAGCTGGTTGCCTTGGTTTAAATAATTCACCTCACATAGCAGACTCGGCTTTGCCCACTTGTTCTGCTTGCCTGGGCAGGGTTGCTTAAACAGACTTATCTTTTTTTAGGAACTCGGGTTTCAGAGAAGTGGCCACAATTTAAATAAAGGCATTAGCATGACTAGCACTAATGTTTAATCTCACTGCAACCTCAAAGCGGGCTGTGGCTTCACCACCCAAGCACAAGTTCCTTCCAGGACTCTCCTTGTTGTTTAACCCAGAGAAAAGGAGGCTGAGGGGAGACGTTCTGAATCTCTTACAACTACCTGAAAGGAGGTTGTAGTGAGGTGGGTGCTGGTCTCTTCTCCCAAGTAACAAGCAATGAGACAAGAAGAAATGGCCTCAAGTTGTGCCAGGGGAGGTTTAGATTGGATATTAGGGAAAATTTCTTCACTGAAAGGGTTGTAATGCACTGGAACAGGCTCCCCAAGGAAGTGGTGAAGTCACCATCCCTGGAGGTATTTAAAAGACATGTAGATGTGGTACTTAGTGACATGGCTTAGTGGTGGACTTGGCAGTGTTACATTAGCAGTTGGACTTGATCTTAAAGGTCTTTTCCAGCCTAAATGATTCTATGATTCTTTCACCCCCCAAGACCTGGCTAACATTTTTTGTTGTGGAACAGGTTTTTGGTAAGTGCAACCTCGATGGAGGGCTTTAGAGCCCATCAGGAGCTCAGAGCAGTCCCCACAGGGAGCTCGTGGAGGAGTTGGTGTAAGGCTGAAGATGGTGGATGTGGACTCTGGGGTAGGAGCACAGCCCAACATCAGTGCAGCACTGCCAGATGCACTTCTCCTGTCCTCCAGGCCTCACCCTACCATGCTCTGACTTCTTCTGCAATCAGAAATGCTCACCATGGTTGATAACAGAATAAAGCACAGGTACACAACTCTACTGAAAATAGGTGGTGTTGGTAGGAAATTCCATCTTCAAACCAGTTTTGGTTTCATTTCACAGATGATTTTACTGGAGGCCAGAGCAAGAGATAAAAAGCCTCAGGGGGTAATTAGCTCACAAGGATGAAAAACAAACACCAATTCAGAGACTCCTCTAAGTTACATAGTTTTGTTTATTTGCATTTGGTCCTTTGCGTATTTCTATTGTTCACACAGCAGGTGTCAGCTGGTCATGTTCACTCAAAGGGAAAAGGCATCTCCATTTTCTTGAGCTCCATTTCCCTTCTCCACCAAAACAGGTTAAAAAGAATGTGCTTTCATAAGATGAAACCAGGTGCCGGTCCTCTCCAGGAAGTTTTGTGTACAGCATGATGAGATGGCTTCACATCTTCTGAATCACCTCCCAGGAGCCCACTGTGTGGGGAAGGGATATGAACCCCTGAAATTCGTACTAGAAACCTTCCTCCACCTGGGAAAAAAACATGAGCGAGACAGTAACTTTCCACGTGAAAGCCCATCGATGTTTCCAAGTAACCTGGATATTGCAGTGGTGTTTTCAAAACACACTGGTAAAAGTGCAGGGTGGGATTTTTCAAAGCTGGTTACTATAAACAGGCACCCAGGTACCACCGCAAAGGTACCTTTGGACAGTTTTCCTCTAATTGCTCTCATGATGAGCAAACTCCAGTCTGGGCTCCTCACAATCTCCCTAAACTTTCACACTTGATCCACTTCAGTCACTGACATAGAAACACCACTGCACAGCTTGTACAGGAGGAAGCAAAAGAACTCATAGCTTTGGTCTATAGTCTCACGCCTTTTGCAGCCAGTTCATATGGTAGAACTTTGGGGGTTTCCGCAGCCAGCTTCCTACCATGGGGTAACACAGACATCCAAGAACAATTCCCACCACACACCCTGAATACATTTTAGCTACAGTTACAGGCACATAGATCTTCTTTTTTCTTTCTTTCTTTCTTTTTTTTTTTTTTTTGGTACATTTTTTTCAGAGTTAACGTGGAAGGAAGGACCAAAACCTGCATTGACCACTCCTAGAGGTAATAACTTCTGAACAGAGCTGCAGCTTTGACTTTGGGGCAGAAAATGTCAGGAAAACAAGAGGGAGGAGGAGAGGTCTGCGGCAGTGAAGGGAAGCCATGTGCAGGGGCTGACCATGTAGCCTGCCATGGGAAGCCACATGCCCCATGGGGGCAATGGCATCAAAGGTAATGGTTTAGGTTTTGTTCCTTGTAGGTAACTGCAATCAGCAGAAACTAGAAGACTCTTATTTTGCAAAATCAGAAGTCTCGAAGGTAAATTCCTGGGATACATTAAGAATTTCTGGATTATTTTTACCTCCCATTGATCTCATTAGCCGTAACTCAATGGATTAGCAAGCATTGGATTTAGTGGTGTAGGTGCAGGAATTATTTGTTACTGAAGAACAACAGACAGAACTGGCAGATAGAGGCAGCAGCAAGGGCCTCTTCAAAGGATCCTCTATCAAAGAAATAATGCTATATTATCTATAAAACCAAAACTAGCTGAAAATTGAAGGGACAGAGGCAGCCAGTGTATGCTGTCCCTTAGCCATGCAAGGGAGCACACCCATTTTATGTAACTACATCTCTGAAAGCTGGCAGACTGTAAAAAAGGCTGATAAAACAAAGTCCACCTCGTTACAAAGTACAGCTGGTCCAAATGACAGTGAAGTGAGGACATGGTTAAAGAATACCAGAGGGGAAAAAAAAATAACAAACTTCTAATATGCAAATACTCAGGATTTATAGGCATCAGTTGACCATCTTCCCAGCACTGGCGAGCAATAAAATGACCCTGCATTTCCATGCTGAGTGTGCCGTCACCAAGGTTTGACTGAAATTTGATTACAGAAGTCCTGCAGGGAACTGGAACCCCAGAGCTCTTCTCTTTTTTTGCCATTTGGGCTTGGTGTCAGCAAGCTATTTTCTTCTGCTGTTAAAAGTCAAAGCACTTTTCAACCCTGCGGTTCAATGTACTCAGACAACCTTGCTTCACTCCCAGGCAGGACCAGGTTTGCCTCTCTGCACCCATAGCCCTGTGCCTCTCCAGCACAGTTCAGGCAGCTGGGGCTTCCCTTACGCATGCTTACATCTGGTTTCTCAGCTTGGGTATTTTCTGGAATAAGCACAGGACTGCAAATGCCAAAGGTCCTCTTAACACAGGTCTAAAAGCAAGAAGGGTTTGTGAGGTGTAGCGGAGGATATGACATTGTCTCCTGTTCTTTCTTAGAGAAGCTGTTGAGTGGGATACAAGAATTGATGGTCCTTTCATTTGAAAAATAAAGCATCAGGTGCTCCTGTTCACAGGAGTAAAGAATGTAGAACAACTATAAATCTGCCTAAAGCCATGTGCAGCTTGCAACAAAAGGGTTAGAAACGCAGGTGTGCCATGGTCTGTGCTGGGCCAGCCCTTGACACTTGCTGGGCTGCCCCCCGTGCTTCATAGTCCCATTACGGGGACAGTGGCACTTGCAGCTGGTCCTTCCATTTCATGATCTTTTCTAAGTTCAGCTATGATGGTCTTACTTTATGCAGCTCCAAACAGCACCTGCATCCTCCCCGTCCCAAACCCCCTCACAGGTGCTGCAGTATGTGTTTCAGAGGAGCTTCTGTGTGAGCTGGCACAGGATGGAGGGGCACAGAGATGGCTATGAGCATCTGGAAGCCCTCAACACCTTGGTATATAAGCACTTGCCCTGAACTGAAGCTTCTGCTGAGTATTCCAACAGGAGAGCCAGCTGCCTGGGGAAACGATCGCAGAGAACTAAAAGTGACAAAATCTCATAGTGTTGTCTCTGGTGGACTGCAGCCAGCCAAACCTCCCAGCTGCAGCATGGGGAACATCTTCTGCAGGCTAAGCTGCTGACACATCATGTGGATGTACATTGCCGCCAGCTGAATCCAAAACAACATCTTCTTTCAGCAATGCTGAGCTCCAGCAATCTCATGACATGGCAAACAGTTTTTGGGAAGAGCTTGGTTTCTTCTGAGACACTTTCTCTGCAGCAGGGCTGAGCTGTGGTGGAGGAGTTTAGTGCCTGTCAGGACACAAAAGCCAGAGTCATGGCTGTGGGCTTGTTTTAGTCCATGGTGGGAGCACAATGGATGAGATACCTGCTGAGGTAAACATGGGAAGATGTGGGGAGCAGGCTTGGATTTGTCCCTCCTCAGGTGTTTGGGCACCTGAGCAGCCAACCAGAAGGCCCAGGTGCACTGAGGGCAGGGGAGGGCGGGCAGCAGGTCTGCTCTGCTGCTGGGTTTCCTTGGCAGCCATTTTACATTACAAGGAGAGGAAGCTCACACTTGTCCTTCAGACAAGGAAGTGTCTCATCTGAAGAGACTTCTGGACTTGAACATGATACACAAAGGGTGTGTTATGGGACCACGGACACACATTTGGGTACTTGTCTCATAGGCTGCTTCCTGGGACACTGAGTAAAACATGCACTGAGTTTTGTAAGTGAAAAAATACAGCGCTCTGCATTGAAACATCAGGTGGTCCCCAAACCAGCTTTCTGCAACACAGCTGGCACAAAACCTCAGTACTTTTTCTGGAGAGCCTCTTTTATTGAAACCTGCAAACTCAGCCACCGCCTTGGTCAGGCAGCTGCTGGCAGTAGGCACACCTGCATCTGGGGAGAGCACCGGGGCGTCCTTGGGGCTGGGTGAGGATAGCCAGGAGGATGTTCAGGGCTGCCCTTGAATCAGCCCTCACTGCGACACCTGGCAATGGCATCCACAGACAACCAGCACCCCCAGAGCGTTCTGGCTGGTACCTGCTGGTGCCTCCCTGCAGGTGTTAAGGGCTTTTTGGCATGGGAGAAGTGCCCACATCCTGCTGAGCCCTGAGATGGGGCTGCATAACAGCTGAGCCACGGCTCCGGTGTAATCCTGTTTGCTTACAGCGAGCCTATCTCCCCTCTTTTCCTATCAGGCAGGGGCTGGCTGGGTGCTATTTGGGCTTTTTTTCTTGCCCTTCATTCTGGAAAAAGGCCAGGGGTCCCAGTGGTGAGCCCCAGGGCCTCCGATGTTACCCTGACATGCAGTCTGTGGGGTCTCAGCATCACCTCAGGACCACCTTCCTTGGGCCATCTCCTTGCGAGAAGCCTCAGTGCAGCCTGACGCCACAACTGGACACCAGCACTGCCTGCAACACCAGCTTCCTGCAAGTGAGCCCCAAAATACTGGTCAGGCATCCAACACCTGCCAATTTCTTTTTAGTCAGAGACTTCTCAACACTGAGTTTTACCTGTGCTTTCCTGCTCTGTGACAACCCCTCATGTCACTGACTCATCTGAACCTAAGTAATGCCCAGGTAACTCGGTGCTCAGCAGGAAATCCTTGACTCTGCTGTGGCTGCTGAAAGGTTACAAGATGCAGCTGTAACCTTCCAGCATACACCAGGAAAAACATCTGGTCCACTTTTCAGCAAAGCATTTAATAACATTTATTAATCCAAAACCACCACTGGACTGGGATTATCATATGATATATTACTTCAGAGTGTCTACTTTTGTTTTCGATGGTGCGAGTTTATTAATCTATAGAGAATTAGGGCACTGTAATTGCACAGGCATGCTTGGAGAGGCCCAGATGGCTTCTGCTTTGTTATAAGCACAGTTTTGCTTGTCTCTTCCTTTTTTTTTTTTTCTTTTTTTAGGACAAAAGCAATACATCAGATGAATAAATCAATAGCTAAATCTCCATCCCAGGAGAAACAAGCAGCTCTTCTGTATGCCTTGCTACATGTAAGTTGTTCTTCATGCATTTTTAAAAAACCTCATATTAACCTTCTTTTTCCTGAAGTAAAAATGTTTGAAGAATATATTACCTAGAGTAATCCAAAGAAAATGCATTATGAAATATGCATTTAAGCATTGCCTTTCAATCTAATCAAATGATCTGATCTAATTCTCACATTTGTTATGAACATCCTGTTAAAAAATAATCCCACCTGAGGAGGAGAGAAAACTCTACTAGGAGATGTATTAGTAGGCAGGGTTTCTCATCTGCACACAAATTAGCACTCAGCTTCTGCTGTTCCCTAACGCAAAATAAATAATGAAAATACCCTTTGCAACTACAAAAGTACATTAAGAAAAAGTAATTATAACGAGACTTCTGGGGTACTGGAGCACCCTGAGCAAAGTCAGGGCTGGGAGGGCTGCATCGTTGGGTGCCTGCCCATCTCCAGCCTTGTGCACCCTGGAGAAACAACAAGTTTTCCTCTTACACAACTGGGAGTCACCCACAAAAATGTCTCTTAAGCTTTAACCTGGGGAGGAATGTAGCCCCTTCCAACTGTACTGCTTGAGCTGGGAATAGGAAAGGGGAGAAAGGAGAGGTAGGAAACCAAACCCTTCTAGTGTGGGTGGAAAGTCAATAATGGAGAGCGCATGTAAAAAATCTGCCGTAGTTTCTTTCCATGCTTTCACTGCGTCCACTCTGATCACAGCACAAACTTTTGCTCTCTCTTGCTCTGAAGTTTATTTTTTCTCTGGTTTATCCTTGCCTTCGCCCCACACTCAGCGTGGAGGGAAAGTCAGGTCTGGGGAACTCATCTGCCCAAGGGTACCACCACATCCTGCTAGTCAGGACAGCTGTCCTCTGTAACTGCCTTCACATGAGCAGGAAACTGAGCATTAAAAAAAACAAATGCAATGCCAATCTCTTCATCAATAACCACTCATATCCTTCAAATATGGCCCTTTTACACAAGGTGTGCTGTAACACCCTTTCAGATGGTTTTGGCGGCAGGGTACCAATAGCACTGCAAAGCTGCCGTTGGAGGCTTTTAGGGAGAGCTGCCTGCATCTGCAGCCTCTCCCATAACGGATGAGAGGTTGCTGCTGCGCCAGCATGGGAAGACAACCTGCGTGGACCCACGTCAGCACTGGTGAAGTGCCACAGGCCCACATACCACGTGTTTAGGAATAACGGCTCCAGGGGCACCAGGAGTCCTCCAGACATGCCAGCACAGAGCTAAGGCCCTCCCATACTGGGTCAGATGAGGCCATAGGGCCAGCACAGCCATCGCTGCTAAAAATTAACCTGGCTCAAAATCTTGATGTTTAAAATAAATTATATTTTTAAAAGAGTGGCTTATTTTTCTCCAGCTCCCAAAATAGCAATTGACCAGGTTTTACAGAAACAATGTCTCAAAATCAATGACAAAAGCTGCTAGCAATAACCATACATGAGAAGGAACTTGAGGAATCCATAAACGAGAAACCTTGAAAGCAGGGTTGATGAGGTGTCAGAACGCCTCAAGAAAATTACTGAGG
The DNA here is from genome assembly GCA_013400335.1 of Eurystomus gularis. NCBI lineage: Eukaryota > Metazoa > Chordata > Aves > Coraciiformes > Coraciidae > Eurystomus > Eurystomus gularis. The sequence continues at coordinate 60,510 of VZZY01008430.1, forward strand.
CAAACGTTGGGAAGGCCTCAGCAGGACCCCCAGGCCAGGGAGGTGCTCCAGGTAAAGATGGGAAAATCCTCCAGAGAGAGGGGTCACAAACGCAACAAGAGAAGAAAGGTGAGAGGAAACAAGTTAGGGCAGAGAATGAAGTCAGTGATCAAGTATGGAAATGTTACAGGATCTTCTGCTTAGGGACCGCAGCATTGAGTTCTAGCAGATGTGGGCAGAAAAGATCCCCCTTTTGCAGGTGAGAGGGACAGTGTTAAGCTCTCCCACGGTCTAGGAGCATCCCTCTGGCGCTGGCAGGTGAGCCAGGTGATTCACACAATGCTCCTCAACCTTCCTCCAGACAAAGCCATTTTTCAGCTGCAGGGGAAGAGGGGAGAACTCACGTGCAAATAAAACTGCTGCCCTCATGCCTTTCACTCTACAAGGAAGATGCAAACATACAGGAAGTTCTGCAAGATAACTAATTACCACTTCACATCTTAATGGTTAAGATTTTATTTTTTTATGGCTGTTTACTTACAGTTGATGGCTATGAATTTATTCACGGTAGTTAACCCTGTAGCTTTCCAGGACAAAAATCAGGCTCCAAGCACAGCACGTTCTTAGCTCAGAGGCTTGTGGCCTGAGGTACGTAATGAGTTCTGCACATCTGTGTTACACATTAGCTTACCCACCATGAACCAAAAATCACTCGGGTTTTTTGGTCCCATAGTTCTGTTACTTTTGGGTGTGAGTCACTGGCTAGCCCAGGGCTGAGGGTGTTTTTACACTACTGCTCCTCTAACATCCGTCAAAAAAGAGTTCTTGTCTCCTTAGCACGCTACCCTCACCTACAAAAAGGAGAATAGTGTAAAAACAAAAATGCTAAAAAGCAACCAGTAAATATCTGGCTTTTTAAAGCGTTTGATAAGGGTCATGGTAGTAAAAGAGGATGTACTCGCATTTACATTGAGGTACCTCTTTTTTTCCACAAGCTGAGACTTCTTCCCCTTTACTGTTTACTTCTTGGTCAAAACGCAGTTGCTGATTTTAGCATCTGTGTGTTTTGCTCTCTTGTACAAGGAGAGATCGTACTGATCTGACTCCATCAAGGCAAAAGTACAGCCAAAGGTTCTTTGGCCCCAGGGACAGGTCCTTGTACAGTTGGATACTGTGCAAAAGCTGCTAAATGGCAGAGGGCTCCAATGTTATGTATGAATTGGCTCGCTTGTGCTTCTGGCAGAGACAGCGGAGAGCCGAGCAGATGCACATTTCCTTCTTCCTTCAGCCAGTAACAGCTCATCTTTTTTATTGACATGGAGGCGAGCACAGGAGGGATAAACACAACAGACCGTGCCTCACTGATCTCCCACCGAACCACAGGCTGGGATGTCAGTCCTTTGCTGCTGGTAGCAGCTGAGTTTTCACCAGCATCTTCATCCAGTTTAGTGTATGAAGGGTTGCGCTGAGCCCCGAGCCTGCCCGGGCTGGCTGGTGAGGCTGCTGCGTAAGCAAGGCGCCGGGGTTGAGGCTGACTCACTCGCAGCTCCTGATGCCATTCCTCATCTCTGGCAGGATATGGGAAATGTGTCAAGCCTGGCACACGATAGTAAACATATTCCTTTGGGCTGGCTTTGGTGCTTTTACCAGCCCGTTTCAGTTCAGGCAGTTTGTAAGTGATGATTTTCAGGCAGATGATCAAAAAACCCACCAGTGCGGCTCCTCAGTAACTACAAAGATGACTTCAGGGTGCCGTGTTGAATAACCTCTTTTCTTTTCGTACAAGACCAAAGTATCGGTGCCGTGCTTTGAACGGAGGTTACCTTTATGAATCACGGCATGAATGAGCGCTTAGTGGGATGCATACAAGAGTGCTGTACGACGAATCACGAAATGGCTCTTTCAGGTCTCCTTACAAAAGGAAGTGAGTCTGAAGCTTGCTAAATTTACAGAGAGGCCGTTCGCGAACTTAATTTAGGGCAGGGGATGGGGGGAAGGGAAGACTCGCTTTTCTTTCACTGTGGATTGGTACACTAACTCTGCATGTTTCTGTACGTAATTTTTAATAACAAAAAAAAAGGAGAGAAGCTAAAACTGTGGTGGTGAGGGCTGCCTCCACAGCTGCCTGCCTACAACCCTTGGCTGGTGCGTGTGTGAAGCCACGCAGACTCTTCTGACTTCATGCTTCAGTGTCCCCACTGTTGCTGGGAAAATGAGAGCTTTTCTACATCGCTGAGGTAAAGCCATAAGCTGGCACAGAGGGAGCATCACTGCACACCTCTGCTCGGGGCATCCTTCCTTCCTCCTCCGCCTCGCAAGCTGGCTGTCTGTTGAGCGGGGGCACAGCAGGCTCGCAGGGCACCTCAGCACTCCCGGCCCAGTGCTGGATGTGGCTCATTTTCAGTTCGAAGATCACTTCTTCAAAGGCACAGGTGCTGCACCCTGGAGTTAGCTGAGTAGAAGTACTTCAGGTTAAGCCTTGGAAGATTCACAGGCAGTGGGACACAGAACACTGAATTTTGAAACATTTCAGTAGGGGAGGTGGTATGCGCCTGTGGCCTTCACACTGTGATGGTCAAAGAAGGAAGAAATTAGGTTCTCCTCTTGAGGTTATTCTTTTATCCAGGGCACGTGGTTGCTGAACTCGTTGCTACCTTAAAATGGACACTGAGCAAGCCCCTGAAGCAAGAGGAGGCGCTCGCATGCAGCCTTCCAGTGCTCATCTGCGAAGCGGTCTCAGGGCTGCAGGCCACCTTCCTCAGGTGGAGGGACTGATGAACCCAAGTGCTAAAAGACAACAGCTGAACACAGCATCTGCCCTCTCTGCCAAAAAACGTGTAGCAAGAGACCCATCTTGTTACTTCACGGGGCTGTCCTATGAACTTCAGCTTAGTATTGCTGAACAAGATCTGGATACTCAGACTATATGTAAAGCACATAATTTAGCTTTAGTCTCTAGCAAATAAAATTATTGAGTCTTGGGATTATTTAACACAACAGCTCATACAAAAAGAGATGTTCCCTGAGCAAGCTGTTGCTGTCCCATTGCCCCCACTGCCATTTTCATGGTGGGCACACAGACTCTGGGACCGCAAGTCTGAGCACAGCTCGGGCTCCTGCATGGCTATTCCCGAGCAAGTCACGTGGGATCTATCTCCTTCTCTCCAGAAGACCCAGCAAAGATTACCAATAAGAAGATCATGCCTCAGTAACTGGGTCTGGTGATGGAGCATCACATCCAGTTTACCTGCCACAGCTGGATGCAGCCCATATGCCTGACTGACTTTGCCAATCTTAGTTGGTAGATTTAGGCCTTTAAATGTAACCAAAATAAAAGGCCAGAAGGAGTTAAGAGAACCTGAAAGCTTAGTCTGGTGCAGGCATTGTAGCTCCGTTTCCCATGCTGAAAGGTATTTTTAGAGAAAGAAGATTAGTAACCAGCTGTGAGGCATCCTGAGCCCACCTCTCATTTCTCCAGCTTTCAACACCAACACAATGGCTCCCAGTAACACCAGCTTGAAAACATGGCATGAGAGCTGCATTCTGGTGGAATCCATGAACTTAAAGTCTAGGTGAAAGTCCAGAACAGACTTTGGTCTTTAACCAGAGATGGCCAATAATGAACCTCCCTGACATGAAACAGGAGAAAACACCACAATTGCATCAACATTGCTTCCAGAGAGACCTTGAAAAAGCTGTCAGCTACAGTCATTTAAGAACCACACAGTCAAAGAAATACCTGAACCAGCTAATGGTTTTAATGGACTTAAGAGGACAGGGGGTTGCCATACAATTAGAAACATCTTTTTTTTCTGCTAAAACTGTTTCTGCTTTGTAGTTAAGATATTGTTAATAAAGGTTTCCCTTGTAAACAAGAAGCTTTTGTACCTGTCAAACACAGCCTGCAGTGGGGTTGACCTAACCAGCTGCCAGGCCATCCAGGTGCAACAGCCGACCCTGCTTCGGGATGCTACATCCAGGAAGGCCCAGCGGGAAGTTAGGCAGGCCTCTCAGCACACCTGAAGATCCAAATGGTCTTTGTCAATAGCGGTTTATTATCATAGAATCATAGAATTATGATAAAACTGGCTTTACAAGGATCTTGGGATTTATGGGAAGGTACAGAAATAACCCTGACAAAACAAAAAAAAAAAGGAGAAATAAATGCATGCAGCAGGAGCTCATATTTGTTCTGAAGCAAATGTGCTCACACTGAGCATTTTCTGCCAGGGCTAGTAAACACTGTGGTAGCAAGCCCCTTCAATGCCCAGGGCACTCTTTTCTCTAGGTATAACATTATTCCCTCCACACCAGTCTTGCTGTTTATTGCACTGCCGTCACAGCTCTCTTCGAAGGTGACACGTGCAATGAAGAATGCACCAAAACATTTCACTCACTACCTCTGCTAATAAGCCTGTGTCCAGGGCCTTCTGCAGTTAGAGCACTGAGTCTAATCCAGACTTTTGCAACAAACTTGTGGCAAAATACTGCATCTTTATTCAAGGCTGCAAGGTTGTGCATATTTACCTGGACTAGCAGGATCTCTCCAGGTTGGTGATGCTCTTTCTAGCATCTAGTCCACTTTTACTCAGACAACTAACACACTAATCCCAGGAACTGCCACCCCAGCACTGAGGGCTGCATAGGCCAACCTGATATCTCCAGCTCTATGATTTTCACATGCTGCAGAGATCAAAACTGTGGTTTTAAGAGAGCGCTGCAATCTGTCCCCACCATATCTGCTAACAGCCACTATGGCCAAGGATGCTGAGATGAGAACCCTATTTCCTTTGTTGCACAGACTCCAGTTACCAAGCCAAAAGGCTCTGCAAAGAAGGATGACCAAACAGTCAATGTGAAAGCTAGGTGAGGAACATACCGGTTTTAGCTTATGTTGTAATACCCACATGCAAAGTCTGGCAAAAGATAACATATGCACGCACAAAGTGGTTCCACGCATCTGTGCATATGTATACACATACATATATACATACACACACACACACTCAGAGCGGTCACCTGCTCTCCTGTTCCTCATTAGGGAAGTCTGTGCCAAGTGACTTGAATGTTTACAATCTCTTGTACTCTTACCAGTATGGAACTGTTCTTTATTTCCTGCACTTGTAAAAGCAGAAGACAAGGGAAAGTATTTCAGTTAAGGCTACCTTGCCCACAGTTTGGAAACATCTTGTCGTGTGTGTATGCAGGTGCTTGAAGGCAGCCATTTCCTGCTAGACAAAAGTGTTCTGTTTTGATGTCTACTGTTTTGGATGGTTTTAGGCAGCAATGTATACATGCAGTATGAAGATGTGATCAAGTAAAAAGCATTTAATTAAAGTGATACTTAACCCAGTATTTTTAAAATGTGCGCACACATACATAAACTAATAAAGATTAAAAGCTGTTGTGTGTGAAGGAGGATTAGACTGGACATGAAAAATGTCACTTTACTTTCACAGGCAGTAAAAAGAAATGGAAGAGCTAACAACTGCATCAAAAAGAAGAATGAGGAAAGCACATCTCCGTGAATGAGGGTGAAAATACCTGAATTACCAAGTAATCATGTTCTTAAATGCCAATGCAGCATATGCCAAATATTACTGAAATGAATACAGGCATCTAAAGCTGTATTCCTAACTCAGTGGTAACCATTTTCTCTAGGAGATGAGAATGTGTAAGCAAAGGACTATCTTTAAGAGAAGAAACAAATCTATGCTTCCATTGCAAGAGCGGTGTAACAGAGCAGTTAGTCATGACTGATACTTCCCAGGTTTTCTTTCCACTATTGACAAAAACACTACCTTGATCTTTCCCAAGCCTGTTTGAACTATCTTGGTGAATTTAAAGTAAAAAGCAAAACCACATGCACCCTAAACCCCACACAAGAACTCTGCTCCCTTTTCTAAATCAACATCCACCTTCACCAGCCTAAAACAATCATAAAAACACCCACTGAACATGTTGGGAGGTACTGTTTTTCTGCCTGAAGCAACCACATGCCTTATGCCTGTATGAAAAAAGAGTTGGCCCATAAGAGTTGGCTTAGCTGGAATACAACCAAGTCGTTACAAAGATGTTTAAAAGCATTTTGAGTCTGATTTACTTTGTATTTTCTTCCCTGTTCTTTTTAGAAAGTTAGAAGCACACATTTAATTCCATCCTTCCCCCAGTCCTCATATTCACTCATTAATTTACCAAAGTTTACAACTCACTAACACAGCTTTAAATGCTCCGAGTTACTTGGATTACAGTAACCTGAGAAGCGTCATGCCCCAAAAGACAGACTCATAGAAATGGCAACAAATGATGTAAGGGCTTTATTGTGCAAAGATTTCAAAATGCTGGAAATCCTTTTGTATTTCCCTTCGCTTCACTTTTTCCTCCCCTCCCCTGGCTAGGAATAAGGAAACAGCCAAGTTATTCTATAGCTGGTTCCCACCACCGTTAACGTTCTGGTTCCCATTGAACTGTGCATTCAAGCAAAAACAAGAACAAACATTAACAGCTCCATTCCCATCCATCTACTAGACAGGAACTCACAGATGCTTCATTATATACCTCCCGCTGGCACTGATGAGGCAGAAGATTTGTATAGAAAGGAGGGGGAGACTCAAAAACACAAAGAGTCATTGTAATTGTTCTCGTTCGTAATTCTATTAGCTAATGTTAGCCAAAACATCATGCTACTTTAAGCTTTTCCTCACTGTTAAAAAATACAGGCATTGCCAACAGCATCTCGAGAACCTTTCACATATCATGCAGATGTCACATATATGTCTCATATATGGTCTCATATATATGATGTCTCATATATGAGTTTAAAGAAGACAGGAGTAGGGGGGGAAAAAAAAAACCCAGGATCATTTTGTGTAACTGGAATTTTATTTTATATATAAATAATAGTAAGAGACTGAGGAATTTTGAGACTTGCTACGTGCAGTGCTGATCCTGCAATGAGACAGGCATGGGCAGATATGAGTCCTACGGCAGAACTGAGGACAAGGTCTCAAGACGGACCCAAAATACACAGTGTCCTTTCACAGATTCCATACCAGAAGCCCAATCAGCACACCATCAGTCTTTCCTGAGGCAGAAGGCAGATTAGTCACATTCAAAATCAAAACGGATTCAGATGGTTTTCCTCTTTTTCTTGGGAAATTGTTGCTCATATCTATACTTTTTCTTCACCTATAACCAAAGAAAGGAGACAGAGGAGAAGGGGAAGAGGGAAGGAGGGAGAAAGCAGAATTAAATATCATAGGCCTTTTCTTTCCATTGTCGAAGTACAATTAGAAATTTTTTCCTTTGATGTGGCAAGTTGATCAAAATCTATTAGAGGAACAATCTCAATACCAATTTACTTCTAGTAAAGGTATTTAACTCTTCATGCTACTGACATTAGAGCACTAATGATTATGTCTGCTCTAGAGAACTAGATTGCTAAAGTTGAACTGTATGGAAACATGAAAGAGAAGGAACACAGCAACAAAACACCAACTGAAATCTTTGTGTAGTAACTCTCAAAAAGAGTTCTTTTTAATGCCCATCAAATGTGTTTTTCCCTAATCTCACTTACTCTGGTGTAAAGCTAAAGTAATTTAACTCAAATAAACGGAATTACATAAATACAGAACCTGGACAGAATGAAAATGAGATATGCTGTCTTCATGGAAAAACACAGAGCCATGTCACTTCCTTGCAACTATTCAGCACAACAGCTGGATAAAATTAAAGCTGGCGTCTCCCACGATGGGATGTGGTTTGAGCTGTAGTTTGCATATAATTATTGATGACAAACATCATATAATAAAGGAGGTGCAATGCTGCTGTTTTTCGGAATGGAGAAATATGTTACTGTCTCCAACTCAAAGTGATTTTGTCCTTGGCTGACCACCCATAATTCAGAGACCCATGCTGTGGCAAATCCGCATGAGGAAAATGAGATTGTATTTATTTTTGTAACCAGATTCAACTAAGAATATTGCCAACAGTTGAAAATACAGTGAGAGTTTCAGGACTGATCTCATTCAGAATAAACAAATACATCTTTGCAAAGATCACAGCAGCCTTCTCCAACCTTTGGGATCACCCACATCCAACAACACATCTGGACTTGGGTATGGAGTTAAATAACTGGGTTTGATTTCAAGCAGAAGTAACAAATGGCCACCCCCGCAGAACAGCTGAAAATTGATACTGAACTGAACTTCCACCATCTGGTTGCTCTGGGTCAGAACTTGAGTAGTTCCATTTATGTACCTCCTCCAGAAACAACAAGCAAGTAGATTTCAAAACAAGCAGCACCCAGGTACTTTAACCACCTGAGCAATTATCTTCACTCTTTAAAAATAAATGCAGTAGAACATGTGAGACAGCAGCTGTTCCTGAGGTTTTCCTCAAAACTTACTGATATAGCACGACTATAGTTATTATTCAAATCCTGACGACAAAGGCTCTGGGTAACAACTTTAGTTTAAATCTTCTTGACAGCTTTTGTTCCTTTCCTTTCCTTCCACCCACCTGCCCCTAAAAAGAAAATATGCCTTCAGGAAAAAGCAGGAGCATTTCAAAAAGTGAATAATGACCCACCAGAAATTATATTCACTTAGTAAGAAATGCCAGAAGAAAATAAAAGCTTTTTATGGGTTTCTGTTTGTAACAAACCTTGATATTTGTACAGTGTCCCACATACATAAAGAAGAATTCAATTTTCCTGGCTTTTTATTATTTAGTAGCTCTGTCCTGGTTTACAATAAGCAAAGTATTTTAGTGAATTTTAGAGAAGCTTTTCTTCCTCTTGGTTTTCCTGAGTATCTTAACTCAAAACAAAACCATTCTTCCTTTTTATTTTTTTTAAATTTTTGTTTTACATGGCAATTGTATAAAACACTTGGAAAACCCATATTCTTAAAGTCTTTATGTTCATATGTCTGAAGGAAAAACTGAGGTACACAGTAAATCAGCCAGCCAACACACCATTTTGCCCTTCTGAGTATTAGCTATAGCAATTAAAAATACATTAAGGGAAACAACATTAGAAAATAGTTTTGCTTTTAAAGCTACATGTTTGACAGTGGAACGCTGTTGCTCAGCAGATGTGTGCCTTCCATCACATCTGCAAACATTTGTGACTGATGATGATACATGGAAGAAAAAATTGGTGCAGTTTTCTAAATCCGGTCTATTTACGCAGTTGGCCGTTAGGGAAAATTAAAAAAAGTATTTCTGATAAGTGGAATACTGCATACAAAAATAATGAGGAGTCCCAACAATGCTAGGATCACTTTCTGATGAAAAATATGTCTTTAACATAATGTGAAAATAATGTAATTAGAAAACATGTTCAGAAAACACATCTTTTATCAACTGGTAGCAGCACAGACATTTTCTGATATTTTGTAACTTAGAAATAATAAGTCTCAAATACTGAGCAGTTTTTGTCCTGTGAAACTGAACCACCTTAAAGTTGAGAGAGTATTTTTGTTTTGCTTTTCTAGAAACTGTAAGGACAGGTCTTGCTTGCATTTAGAAAGCAGCCCAGTAGCCAAGTCAGAAACAGAACTGGCATCTCAACTCGAGTTTTTGGCTCGGAGAACTAGGGAACGCTGCCTCCATTTCCTCCATCATTCATTCCTAAGTGATGAAGCACATCTCTTTAGGGAGGTGTATCAACATGAAAGGTCAGGCACATCGTGGACTGTTACAGGCTGCAAGATAAAGCTGTACACCCCAGCACTGACAAATCTTTAGAGAAAACGAATCAGCAGGGAAGAGGTTTCTTTCTCCTCCCTCATACCCTCACAGTTATGTGGGAGGCAAAGAAGGCAAACAGGTTTTTTGGTATGGGAGGCAGAAACAGGAAGGAAAGAAGGAAAAAAACCAAAACAAACTCAAATCCCAACCAACAATACATTAACCGGGCCTTCCCAAATTAACTCAGAACCCTTGGAGGAGACATATGTTTACTTGCCATGCTCTAAATATGAAGAATTTAGACTAGTTACCTTAAGTAGTGTTAAGGAGCACATGTATTCTTGAAAAATGTTAAGATAAATAAAATTATTACCCGTCTTCCCCTCTTTCTTCATCAATATGATGAAGGTAACTACAAGTCAAACTTGCTTTTCAATGTTATTTTTGCTGCTGCAGCCACATACTATTATCAGTCTTTATGCTTTACCTGTGATGCCAGGTGATCTGGTGTCCTACTTCCGGGCTCGCTCTTCATTCAAAGCAGCATGGATTTCCAGGTGCTTGTCACCATCTGCATCAACCTTAAGGAGGGAAAAATATGCACAAAATTTAAATTGAAGCAATCCATTATTAATGTTTTTGCCAGAACAGAAACCCTCTTCAAAAGCTGAAACAAAAAAAAATTGAGTGGTTGATGAGACTGATGCAGTATAATATACTCCAATATGATCTTCCCCTGAATGGTTTCCAGATTGTGGTCTTCCTGTAGTTAGCTGAGCAATTAAAAGATTTGAAAGAACAAGTAGTTCAACAGAAATGCTTTAATTGACTCATTTTGCCTGCACTAATAACAGAGGATGAATTCCCACAGAGTAGTTGCTATTTTGCATTCTCTGAATTCTGTGTGGATTTATACAATAGGTCTCTTTTAGTACATAGCCTTTGAGAGAGTGTTTTCACACATTCCCTGAAATAAATGATAGAAATCAAAGAACAAGCAGAAGCTTGTTAGAGTGTCTGGTCTATCTATTTGGCAAGCATGCTACAACAAATAGGCATCTGATTGTATTTTAAATAGATATCAATATAAAAATACTTAAAGAGCCACACATGTGGCTGGGGGATTGAAGCACACGACATACAAAGACAGGCTGAGACATGTGGGTCTGTCCAGCCTGGACAAAAGAACAAAGGAGAACAAAAGGAGAACCTAATTGCTATCCTCAGCTCCTTAATGGACATTTACATATTTGGAAGATCGAGGCTCTTCTCAGAGGTTCACACCAAAAGAACACAGAGCAAGGGACACAGGAATATGGCAAATTTCTAATTAGATCTAAAGGGGGGAAAAAAAATTAAAAAAAAAAAAAGCATCACACCACTGATCAAGCACTGGAGCAGGTTTTCCAGAGAACATTTCTAATCTCCATCCTTGGAAATATGCAGCACTTGACTACACAAGGCCTGAGCCACTAAATCTAACTTTGAAGCTGTCTCTGCTTTGAACAGGGGTTTGGATGAAATTATCAGAGGTCACACCCAGTCTCAATTATTCTTAAATTCAACACATGAAGAGCATTTCCTTTTTAATTTTTATTCTAAAAATGTGTTTCTACAATATGACTTAAATGTGATGGAAAAATGTAACAAGAGAAGCCAGAAGAGACTGGAAAACATAAATGTTTCACAGGATGGGTCAGATTTATGTCCCAGCACAAGTTAAACACTATGAATAAGGCACCAAGTCTGTGAGACTCTGCATATGCTGCAGTGGAGATATGGACTCAATACATCAAGATTCAATTAAAAAGATAACTCTTAAATCTCTGATTCAAAATATGCCTAGCAAGACTTTAAAAAAGTAATTCTTTCTTTCAAAAACCCATTTTGTTTTGATCACTACCCTAGATATTTCACAGTGTAGGAAATCGCGTCCACAAACCACACCCATTTCAAAATAGTGATCTACTCTGTGATTTTCCTGTACAGGAATACATAACTGACGACATTTTATTACAATTTATAAAAAGCAATCTGACTCACGATTCCTCATCTCAGAGATTACTCAATCGTGAAGAAATAAACTAAAAGTAAGTTGTTCAGAGTTCTATGTTTTTTCCATTTGCTTGTTTTAACTTGCAAAAAGCAAACACCACCCAGGTAAGCTTTTTAATTTTTGTCTTTCAAGAGGAAAAAAATCCAAAGCAACACAGACAAACACAAACGTACAGGAAAATAAAGATCTTGCTCAGTTGCTCAGTTTGTGTGAGCTCACTAGATCTCGCCACAGGGCTTGTCTTCACCAGATACATTAAACCCAGGCTACTTAATTCAAGACAATCTACTGCTAAACCATCATTCCTCACACAACTCATTTGCTGAATTAGCAATTAAGAAGTTCTTTTAACTCCATCCACTGTATGTGTCCACTATGTAAACAGTGAGCCTGAGGGAGACTGGTCAAGCAGCCAGAAAAGGATGACCTTTGAGCTGACACAGGAAATACACACACCTAATTTTACGACACAGTGTCAAAGTCCTCTCATCACACTCAAAACCAGATCAGAAGCAAAAAATGTCTTTAGATCAATGACCCAGAAGACAGACCTCCTCTGTGCCATGATGCCCTCTCATAATTAAAAGCAGGCACATATTCAAGACGGTCTTTCTACTTGCTGGCTCAACACAACCACTCCATAAAATCTCTGGGTGGCCAGAGGAATTCATGCACCAGAGCTCTATTCCACAGCATCCTTATGCTTCTGACAGTTTCAGCTGAAAGGTGATTGACAAGAAATCTCCATAAACATTCATTAGTAAAGTGTTCAATACATTGGGATTAAAACAAACAAACAAAAATCATTATTTGAAATAAAAAACAGTACTGGAACTAAGGGAACTGTACACATGCATTTTGTAAGGTTTCAGTACATGAGCAATTATAAAACACCCCAACTTAGTTCACAGTATCTAACAGAGATACATTGAGACCTAAATTTAAAAAAACTGTGGGGTTTTTTAAAGTTTATTTCTCTGAACATTTTCATTCCTTACAGAGAAAAATGTCCCAGAGCAACCTAGCCTAATGTCAAAAAACCCAAATGTGTGGTGGATTTTTTCTCACATAACAGCCTAGCCAGATGCAGAAGTTAGTTTCTGTTGCTGCCTCTGAAGAAGTCTTGCAGATGGCCAGGCCCTTTTACACTGCCATCGAACCTTAGAAATTAGAACTCTAAAGGTAGGTATACATCTCTATTATGCTTCTGGAAAACTCTTGAAAGGAGGAGTCTGGCCATCAGAAAAAAAAAAACCAAACCAAAACAACAAAGAGCTGCAAAAGAAAAACAAAGGCTCCTCTGGGCTCACAGGTTAATAATTTACCTTTCCTTCTGCCCTCTTCTGTTTGCAATGTATTGCACAGAATAAAGAGAACGTCACTGGTTTATCTTACTCATCCTTCTCCAGTCAATCAATAACTTACTCTCCTTTTATTTTTAGTTGAGCCTGAACTTAACTCTCTCAGAAACATGGAGCACTTTAAAAAACGTTACTCTAAATCAGCCTTTAAAAGCCCTGCCTTTTGGGGAGTAGATTCCATCTTTCCCACCTCGACCACATCTAAATTTACCACTACCCATAGCAAGGATCCAATCCAAAAGATGTAATCAGTTTTACAAGTTTTACTCTGTTGTTGTTCTTATTACTAAGAGAGCATAAACAAAAGGAGAGCATGTGTCAGGTAACAGTATTTTCTGTCAGAAGTAGACACTGATCTTTTAGTTCAGATGACCAGACGTTTGCTTGTCTGTTCAGAAGCTACTGAAAACAAGTCTTAGAAGCATTTGTTGTAGAAAGAAGCTCTCATAGCTGCCGATGTTGTGTTTTAAAGGATGCTCAATACCCAAGTGACTTAAAAACTCTCCTCTTAAAACACGATTTAATGTTTTCTACAGTCACATTCTAAGATGCTGATGGTAAAGCTTCCCTGTCAACACACTGATGTTACAACTTCCACCAGAGGAAGGTTCAGGCCCACAATTTCCTGGATGTTTATTCTGAGCAAGTGCAGGAAAATAGTGCCCAAAGCTGAGCAGTCTTTGCACTTGGAAGTACTCTGTCACTAGCTAGCACGTAATCAAATACCCAGATAGTAATACAGATAGATTTTTAATATTTATATATTTGTATGTGTGCAATAAATATATATCTATGGATTTTTAAAAGATATATATTAGTATTGGTAAGTCACAGATGGTATCTGCCAACATAGCAGGCAGGAATGAAAAGCAAACAATAAGCCACAAGACTTTCTCTCAATCTCTGAAGCTGTTTAAACAGTCAAATGACAGACAGAATAAATAAAAACCTATTTTCTGTAAGATCTTATTATTGACTAGACCGATGTGGGAAAAATCACACACAATGAAAGGAACAAGTCCTGAAAAGGAGGGTGATTTTTAAGCTCTCGTGCTGGTCTGGTTTTTCACATTTTGGCCACTTCAGTAAAAACAATGGGTGCCCAACTCAGTGTCAGGAGAAGAGGGAGAATCCAGAATAGCTGAAAATACAGCAGAAGTCTTTGAGTGGTATAAAGACAGGACAAAGTGAGAACTAACTGAGAGAAATTCTTTTTCTATGTGTTTCAGTAGATATTAGCACACTGGCTGGAAAAAAACCTGTGTTTAAGTGACTTGCTCCCATAACACGGGCCCTTGTCACTTGAAGATTAAGTCATAATAGTACGAGAGCTAACAACCCTGCAGCACAACACAACAGTACAAATTATGGAAGTGCCAAAACCAGAGGCAGAAGAGGAAGGGCAAAAAGCCTGCATTTCATGAAAATAAACATCAAATGAGCTGGCTGACAAACAGAACCCAAATGTTAGAATCTTACAGGTGGTATGTATTGAACTGCAGCTCCGAAATACCGATCTTTAAGCAGTTTTCTGTAAAGAAGTTATAATCCTTTGTATAGAGAACCACAGTCCTTAAGTTTATGCTGGTGTACAAAAGCCTCAAGCTGCTATAGTTCGTCTGTCCCTCTGACCTAAGGAGAGGTATTAAAGCTGATAAACTCAGCCAGTATTAAAAAGAGATTGCTGTGGGAAGGAAAAAAAAAAAAAGGATTAAAAAAAGCTGCAATTCACTGGCTTAACCATTCAGCTAATTCAGTACTTCTGTAGGCACTGGAAGGCAAAAAGCGTGCAAGAAAAGAAACATAGAAAAAGATGATCTCGTATGAAATATGATATTACTTAGGCAGAACAGAGGGATCAATTACAAATACTAGCTGAAGGCAACACAGGATATTAGCCTTCATAATTGCAAAACCTCAGTAACGAAAGTTTGATGCTGCCTAAGGCTACTCAAAAGGATTTCAAACACATCATTCTAAAAAACTGCATGAAGGCATAATTTGGTATGATTCTTTGTAAATTTCGCCCACTAGGTTTAAGATAAACAAGGTTTGACGGACACATCTTCCATTTCAACATCACTTCTCCTGAAGATTTACAATCCGATAATAGAAATATTAATTCTAGTTCCACTGATTTTTGTGGAATTACTTCTGGGCAACAAAGATCACTCAAGTAAGCAAGAGATTTTCAGAAGATAAAACCCTTACAATATACCTGGCCTCCCAACAAGATGGTTACATTTCTTCTACCATCTCCTCTACCTGGTGAAAGAAGTAGAAAGGTTGTCCACTTGAAAAGGAGATAACGTATATGGAAGCTGAATAACTACTCCCACTGTCCCTTATTAGGAAAATGTTTCACCCTTCTGGAAATTAAAAAAGAGAATGCTGATATTTACTTATGGTACTTGTGTAATTTTAGCAGAGGGCTTTCATCTTGACATCCTGAAGACCTGGCTCCTTCAACAAGCCAGCTTCAGGACACCAGAATGCCACACTGTAAACAGAGTATTCTAAACTTTATCAGACTGACTTGCTGTATGGAGTGGCTCCAGCCACAGTGTTTTGAAATGTAGCAACAGAAGGTGCTGGAACTCATCTTTCTTGGCAGAACTTAGACTTCAGCTTATGTGACCTCAATCTGGCACAGGTTTTTGTTTCATAAAACTTTCAGAAAATTAACATACCACATCTATTATAATGACATATTGCTGCACAAACATGAAGTTATGCACAGCTGTGGTACCTGACTATCAAACAAATTATGAGCAATGTAACAAATTGACACAAGCCAAGAAGAGCCACCCATATATTGCTTGACTATTTGCAATAATTCTTTGTGTAGCAACAGGAAAATGCTACAATGAATGTCACAAAAAAAAAACCCAACATCTTTTGCTCTGGCATGGTTTCACAGAATGGGTTATATCTGCTGTTACAACAACTCAAGAACAACATTTATACTTGCCTTCACTCATTAAGGAATCTAGCTGCCTAGCCCTACAATAAGGAATAAATATACAAAAATAAACCAATATAGGGCTGTCAAATTAAGACAGAAGTCTATCCTAGACTGCTTTGCCAGTTTTAGTACATGATAGTTAGAAGTATTCATTTTCTTCCTTCCATGACACTTCTGTATCAATAAAAGCTCCAATAAAAATGCAAATTAAACAGAAATCCTTTTGCTGGAAAAGTTGACACCAATTCTGTGGACCTAATCATCTGTATGAACAAAAAGTACTTTTTTGCACTAGTAAAACGACAAAGCATTAGAGACAGTCTGAAAAAAGTTTTTCTAGGGCAGACTTCATGTTTCATGTGAGAGACATATGTATTAAAAAAAAGCAAAGGTTTTCATTATTAATGACTGACCACATCCTGATAAACACCACAACACTATCTTAAAAAAACAAACATACACAAAACCAAAACAATTAAACCAAGCAACAAAAACCCAAACCCAACCTTACCCCCTCAAAATTCTCAACTACGTATGTTACACTGCTTCATGAATGCAAGCTAAAGAAAGTTTAAGAGCAGATTTCTTCCATTAGAAATACTTTTCAGTCTGCATTCTAGTGACTTCAACAGCATGTGACTTTTTACAACTGCTGTTCAGCTTCTCTGGACACCAGGGAGACAATACCTTCTCTAACAACTTCCGAGTACAAAGCAACAATGAGGCTGTATGCTCTGGTGGGGAGAGATCACTGAACATCTGAAATGCAGGCAATTTCATCAAGTGCGTAGCGCCTCTTTGTCTGAGTCACAGGGTTTTTCCATCTTGCCTTATCCATCAAGTTGAATGGCAACAGCTAAGACTAACAGTATCTGACCTATTAGATGAACTTTAGGAGGAAACCACTCAGTGGTATTTCACTCCTTTGTGCAAATGGCATATTTTGGCAACTAAAGAGTGTTATTTACAGGTTCTACAAGGAGGAAGAGAAAGAAGTATGTTTACTTAGTGGTCATTTGTTTTTCTGCTGAGGTAGCAAGTGCTTGAATAAGCCTTATAACAAGATGAAAGCTTCACAAGTTTTTGCCTTCCAATAACAGCCACGTGTTTCCTTTTGAAAGCCTGGGACACAGTAAGACAAAAAGCTCAGCTAATTTTTACTACTGCTGTCAGTTTATCTTTCTGCAATATTTTAATTGAGATACTTTAGACAGCCTAGGTTTGAGGAAAGGTACAGTACGATTAGCTAACCTTTGTTTATTGAGAGGGCTATAAAAGTGCATTGGCTGAAGCGCCTAGGGCCAGCACAGGATGAGTAGCCACTGATGGAAGTCTCCACTCTCCTAAGACTCAGCAACTGACATGACATGTGACCATTCCTCCAACCCAGCTTATTTGGAACTCATCCCACACCTAGACCTAGGTAGGGAACTTGGTCCAATACCTGCAGTCTATTCCAGTGCACTTGCCTCTCCAAAACATCTCTCTCTCAGTGGCTCTGGCCCCTTACATGTTAGGCCTCTGGATTGAAAATACCATCTTCTGGTCAGACAGGACTTTTGGGTTACAACAACCCAGCGGCTCTACGTCACTGTCAACCAATATTGAACCAGTTGTGAGCTACGGCTCAGTCAGGAGGTCCACAGCAAAAGACCTAGACTTTCTGCTGGTTTCAAGTTGTTTTCAAATCCCCTGTTAGTTTTGTGAGGCTACATTAAACAACTATAATAAGAGATGGGAAGCAGTCTGCAGCTAGGGCAGCAGTTTGTACCAACAGAACAAGCATAGTTGCTTAGAAATCAGGAATTAAAGATGCGGAGAGTTTAGAAGTGAATTTAAAACCACAGAAGGATTACAATACACACCTGAACTTTTACGTAGCATTTTAAAAGTTCCCTAAAAGCCTTGCCAGCTCTCCCTGGCACACATTGAATTAACTCACACAGTTCTCCAGTCTCCTACACTCTACTGTGCTTTACTAAGCCATCTACATATATTTCCTAGAAGTCAGTTTGCTTATCTGTATCAAAAGAAACTGAATTTTTACTGGCAGTCTTCTGGATGAAAACTGGTTAAATCAAAGTTTCCTAAAATAGGGCTCTAAGTTTTAAACCACACAGCTAGTTATCTATGACTAAATCCCTAAAGACTGCATCCCTATAAACTCCTATTTTTACGACTAAATAGTAATGCTTAACAGAGCAGCACACAATGACATCATCATGCTAGAGCAAATATTAATGAACATTCAAAGGAAAAAAAACAAAAAGGGAATAAACTGAAACCAAGATTCTCCTTTCAAAGAGAAGATACATAATAAAAAAAAGTTATGGCAGATTTTTAAGACTGAGCTTGTCAAATTATTTTTTTCTTAAATTCGGAAATCAAGTTCCTCAGACTTCTTACCTTATCACTTTTTTCACCTGATTTCTTCTTCTTAGGACTATCCTTCCAAAGAGATTCTACAGCAATATATCCCTGAAGGCTCCAGTCATACAGCTGTGTACCAGCAACCTTTGAGACAAAAGATATTAGAAAGCATGAACTTAATCTCGGAAATACTATTTTGCTTCTTAAGTGGAAGAAGTCTCAAAACACAAGATCTTTAACATCTTCCTGCTCAAGCTCAGTGTACAGCATTAAAACATCTTGAAAAAAAAATGACACATGAAGAATAAGAAAAGCCGACTTGCTAAAGAAGATTGTTTGAAGACTACCTGAAAATATATCTGTGTAAAAAGAGGTGGAATGATGCTGCATGGAAACAATTCTGATTTTCTTAGTATTCGATGTTCAATACATTTAACACGTGCAAATTATTTCCTAATTTGACCATACTTCTTTTAAAGACAAAAAAAGAATCCTGTGTAGTTTGTCACTATTTTGCAATTTCACAATTTTGATGCCTTGACAGAACAGGAAGAGTAACCCTTTGTTTCCTCTTATTTGCTATTTAGAAGAAAGACATAGTTAGCTGGTAGATGACTGTAATAAGTAACCAGCTGTTAACCCTCAAAACCGAAGACAGCAGGAAAGATGGTGTTTGCTATATTACACCATCAGGTAATTTTACAACAGGAAGAATCCCCAAGTCTCATAAAAGAGTATCTCCCACCCTTTACATGACATGGAACAGTAATATTCACAGCACCGTTTAAAACCCATGAGTGTTAGCTTCTTACAGCTCCAGGCTCAGGTCAGTACACACTTTCATACCACTATCAGTTTTCTCACAAGTTAAGAACAGCAGAAATGGACAATTTGCCCAAATGGACAGCTATTAAACTAAAAATCTTATGAAATCAAGAAATAAGAATAAGAAAAGAGATAAGAACCCTATCTTCCACAGCAGGCAAAGCTGGAAAAACAGAACTGTGAGAAGAGGAGGGCAACAGAAATGATGCTTCTGAAACAGCTTTCTGATGTTTCTGAAAAAGTCTCTGAATTAAATTTTTACATCCAGTCTCCAACAATTTGCTACTCAGTTTTCCTGAGCCAGAGGTGAGTTCTATAGGTATAACAGTACCCAAGGAATTTCCCTCCTATGAACTTGTTGCACTTCCCCATGATCCCCATGCAACATTTTAGCATTCACAACATCCTGTGCTGATGAGTTCTACTGCTGGGCGCACATGGTGTGAAGAACCACTTCCCTTTATTTGTCTGAACAAAACTAAGTACACCAGTTACATACCACAATGGTAAGGGATGTGCTTCTGGGCAGAGATTATGTTGCTACCTTAAAGAAGGGGCTATTTAATAATTAGAATTAAAGAAAACAAATCCAAAGCAGCAACTATATTTCCAAGGCACAACTAAATCCAAAACATAGGCTGTTTTAAATACAAACAGCTAGCGTATTTGTCACTGCATTTGACAATTACAGTCATATTGTGTTTGTAAACAACTTGGTGTGACGCACTGAGGTTTCTCTATATTTGAAGGTGATAAATGTCATCAGGAAAAAGCACACCAAGTATTCTAGGGAAGAATGTGTTAAATCTCCAAAACACCCCAATTCAAACATTACAGGTATAGAGAGTTAGCTTCTTTTCCGGTATCAGAAGTGCTCATTCTCAAGTACTTCAACAAACTAGTTCTGAAAGTCAAAGAAGCCTATGGCTCATGTCAGAAGATAGCGTGATCAGTTGTGGAAGCTTAACAAACCTACTAGGACCAAAAAATAATCAGTAAACAAACAAAGATGGCTTTTTGTCTCCAATGTTATTGAAGATGCAGCTATCAAAATGAGCAACAACAACAGCTATCCATAAGCCGTATCTTGCTCCTGTTTAAAAATACTCCATTAAAACACTTAAAAACACTCTAAATACCCAGCAGTACAAACTTCAAAATATTCTTTTTATAGGAATCATACAATCAAGTGAATTCTGAATTACATTAAATGAGATACTGGTCATTCACATTGCTGGAGTAAAGTAGCAACACAAGGAACAGCAACCCAGATAGTGTAGCACAGTCAACCAATGTCTCAACACTGCACACAGCTCCCAAGAGCTGGGACCCATGCACACATCCACAGCTCACAAGGCTTGAAAAATACAGTTCTGTACAGATAGTGAGCTGTAAACTACAGCGTCAACAGGAAACATAGCCAAGAAACTTTTACAACCACCCAACACATCCCCTCATGTACACGTGTGACCAGAGTCACACATCAGGCTTGTTTTAAACCTTTCTTTCTCATGAAGCAGTTGAAGAAGTAGGTGGGCACTGCAGTTGGGAGGTGGCACTCCTCTTGGGAGTGGCAGTTCCAACCAGGAAAAAGAACAATAATAATACAAACAGGTAATTGAAACATTCAAAGTGTTCATTCAAACATTCATACAAGGAGTCTTCCTTTCAAAGGGGGACAAGTTTTTCCATTCAATCATCCAGCATCCTTAATTTCTGGAAGATAACAATTTCCTGCTTGTTTGTGTTTAATTACAACATGCTGAAATATTATCTCTGTTCAATGCAATGCTGTAAGTAAGTTTATAAGCTAAAATCTGAACAAACAAGTTCAAGAGTCAGATTGAGTGGTTCTCAACAGGGACTCTGAAGTAGTTTGAAAGTGACCTTTGGCCACAAACACCTGTACCAGGCACTGCTGGGGTAGCATCAGCAGTCTCCAAGGCCTAATGTGCATGTAAACAAGCTCTCATATTTTAATTCCACACAGGACCATATGCACTGTATGTTACCTGTCAATTGGGCAAAATTACGGTTAGCAATTATCTACACCACATGCTGAGAAGCTAAACTGAGAATCTGCTGACTTTTCTACATTTATATTGTTAACAAAGTAGCCACAGTGCAATTTCACAAGCATTTCATCTTGCAGGAACCATGGATCAAGTGACCCCAACTCCTTTTCAGCCACAGATCCCGCTCTCAGTTATGCCAGTACAACTGCTGATGCCTTATGGACTGAATTAGGCAAGGAACAAGGTATAGGTTCAAAAGGCATAGATAGTTTCTTGTCAGATAAATAAAACTTACATATTAGGAAGCTTTTTGTTCTTTCAAGAAGGTAAGCATAACACACTACTTTAGCAGAACTTCTCAAATTTCCTAACAAGGAAAAAAGAATAATTCCAATGACAAAGAGATGGGTTTAAGTAACTTCATAATGGAAAGGGTTTTCCAGATGGAAGATAAGCCACAGTAAATACAAAATATTTTGAATGTATTATGATTAGCTGGAAAGCAATACTGTTCCAAAACACTAGTTAAAGTTCCATCAGAACAAAAACTTTAGTATTAAATTCAGTTCCCTTACCATATATACAGTTTGACCATTTGTTCAAAGTTATACAAATTAAAAGTAAAATTAGCAGTGACAAAATATATCCCTTACAAATTTGTGATTTATTAGAATGATTACTAAAGCAGAAGAAAAATCTGTGCATTTCTTTCATCTCCAGTTAGATGAATAGTGTCTGAAAACCACCTACTACCAGTTATGAACTGTTGCTGTAACTTCACTTAGCACCTCACACATTTTAATTAAAAAAACAATTTTTCTAGACAGATGCATGTGCTGTACCTCAACTTCAAATGTCTTTTGCTGTGTTTGTTTCCAGCTCTCCAATGGAGTCTTTAATAAAGGTGAGAAGGAAAAAAACCCCCAAACTTCTTTAGTCTTTTCAAATATGAACAAATCTGAAACTTTACCAGTGAAGGGAACTATCCCACTGTAAATGAAAAGAAACAACACTGATGAAGTACTCAATGTAGGAAAGAAAAAAAAAAATTTATGTGCCAGAGTATTTCCTATACCGTTCACTTGGCAAGTGAGCTTTGTACCGCAGGCATCCCTTTCTAGGCTTACAGGAGTTTTTTTCAGAGGCCTGTGAAATATTTCAAAACAATTACCAGAGAGGAAAGTGCTTACAATTTCAGATTAAAGTATGAAAATTAGGGACGGTAAGATCTGATATGCTTAAAACTTTGCTTCTTTAAGAAAAGAAAACCAAGAGAAGGATTAGAGGAATCAAAACAGTATCTAGGATGTTACTCTCTCCACAGAGGTTTCCGAACTCATATGTCTAGTGTCGTGACCAAGTCAACAAAGCTAAACCTATTCCAATCAAGTTTCAGGCTCATGGTCTCATATCAGATTTTTTATTACAGTGAAACTAAGAACTGTGAACTAATCAAAGGGCAATCATGCACTTCAAAGTTTTCATAAAATAAACACAGTATTGTGAAGCTGTTAGTAGCAAATCCATAGTTAAGACTGAACTGAGCTTCTTTAAAAACAATAACATTGGTTTGAACATCGTTCAATCACTCCCCACTTCACTGTTCAGAAGGCAACTAGAATTTTAATACACAGTTCCCAACAGAAATGTCTAAGCTTCTTAATTTCTTTTTTTTCCTGCCACTTGCATAATTTTCATTCCCTGAGAATAAGCCAACAGAACTATCTGTATTTAGAGCATCTACATTCTGGAAGCACTAAAAAGAGATTTCATCAAAGATTAGGGTATCACCATGCTGACATGTCCAAACAGCATTTTAGATGCTCCCCAATTCAATGACCTTTCAGTTTTCAAAGAACATCATATGTTCTTGAGAATATCATATTTTCATCCTGACATCTCAGCGCTACTCAGAAGTCACCAATAACTGGGGAGGAAATTTACCAAAGCCTGAAATATAAAGCATTTCTGACACACTAAAATATGCACACTGTGAGCAGTTAAAAGCTGGGTTTGAAAAAGAATGTGGTGGAGCACTGCCAGTACAATTAAGTGTGGACAGCAAGGCACATGAACTGACATCCTCGGGCTGTAAGAAATCGTCTGGTCTCTTCAGTTCATTCTTTTACAGGAAACCCACTTAAGCAACTGTAAGTTAAAATGTTTCCTATGTGCCCAAAACAATGATGGACAAACAGGAAAGGCATTCAACAGGCAACAGAATTCCTACCCCATTCCAGAATGTGCACGCTATCTTTCCTAAAACTCTATCCAACAGAAAGCAGAAAACTTCAATAACAATGGTTATCTCAATGTTGTTCCTGCGATTTCCCTACAGAATCTCCCTTCCATTTCTTTCTTTCTTTCTTTTTCTTTCTTTCAAAACCTGTTTTCATTTGCTCTCAAAGTATTTCAGGCTTCCTTAGTATTGTCAGTAAACATGCAAACTGTACTTACCAAGCATATTTACGTTAATTTTTAATTACTTGAGGTTAGAGATTCAGAAAGGAAACTGTTCCTCAAACTGAAGACACTATTGCAGATGTTAGGAAAAAAACCAAAACAAACCAGTCCCTCAATGAAACAGAATGTCTGACCATCTTTCAGCCTAGACTGCACGTTCTTTGACAAATCACCTATAATTTTGTTAAGTACCCAGCAAGTTGATATGGCTTTTAGAAATGGATTACCAGTTAATTTGAAGGTAGGAGGCAATAATCAAAGTAAAAGACACTTCTCCAAAGAAAGGTATCACCACTGACCTTTGCGATAGCAACTGCTTGCTGAGGGTAATACATGGAGGCACCAATACCCATGAGACCTGCAGGATACACCAGCCTCTTTATTTTGGAGCCTGTTTCATAAAAGAAAAACCCAAAACATTGTTTGAGTATATGTTGACCAAGACAGCTGAATGGCCCTAACCTTTTATTTATAATCAAAACCATTTTATTAAATACAGTTCAGCATATTTTCTGTTCCATTCTGCTGGTTTCTTAAGAAATGATTACTCTGATCAGTAATTACTCTTTTAACCTTTTAAAGATAGTATCTTCATTAACATCTTTTCATAGTGAAAATTACCTTAAAAATGCATTTGTAAAAGCCACAGTTAAGAGGTATTTAAGAGAATTCAACCAATTGACAATCTTTTCTAAATTAAAAGGAAAAACCCGGGAAAAGAAAGGTTAGGGTAACATTCTTTTGATACATCAACCAGAACAAAAGATGCTCCAATACAAACTTTGTAAGTCACCTTGGCTCACAAATATTGATTCTTCCACAATAACTCTTATTAATAATTTTTCTTGATTCACTACAGCGACTTACAAAGCATTTGAAAGAACTTTTAAACTAAAGTCCTTACAATTATGCCATATGCCTATTGCTCAGTCCCCAACTGAACTTTGAACATTTTAATCAATTTGAACTCTATTCAATTATCCAACTCTAAAATAATTTATCTGCCTGAAAAGTTCATCCTCTTATCACAGCTGGCCACAGGTTGTGTATCGTGTCTGGCCAGTGACGGGGACATCACTGACTCAGTTACAGGGCATGCTGCAGTTTATCCGGTCAGAAAGGAACATAGAAGGGAGCAGGTAAAGGAGAAAAGCAAACAGTACGGGAGAAAAAAAAAAAGTCACAGAACAGACGTACAGGAGTCAGGATGCAGTAGTTCTGTTCCTCATAGAACAGCCTGTTCTATATGCGAAGCCACATGCTTCTAATAAAGGAATAAAGAATTTTGAAGAGGAAATACATATTAGAAGTGTTTAGTGTTTCCACTAACATAGGCTCATGATATCAGAAAGTTAGTAGTAAACAAGAGACATTAATGAAGTGATGCTGCTAGTCCTGTGAAAAGGGAACATGGTACCAATTAGCTGTAAGAAAGCAAGAAAAGGTAAGCTTCACTGCATCTTCACAACCAGAAAAATTACACTTCTGTTGTAATTTATGGGAATAGTGACTCTTCCTTAGTGAGAGCTTATCAGTGTACCTACAATATCACTTTAGAGGTCTTTAGCTTTAACATTTTTCTAGCAATAACAGTCTGTACTGTAAGCTATAATCAGTCAAAGTTTTACAGCTCCCATCCTAAAAGATGCACAAATCAGACATTTGTACTGTGAGGGATTTTTCTTATTAAACCTTCCAATCTTTCAGATCCAGCCCCAAGACTGCACTTCCACCTCCAATTTTGCTACAGTTGTAAAGGCTGGAAGCTGATGTCATTCATAATCATATAGCTCAAGAAGCAGGAATTTAAAGAGAAAGAACTTCAGGTTGGTATACTTGGAGACCTCCGTTTTCATTTTTTAAAAATACACTAGGAAAAAAAAAAGCAACAGAAAAGTATTGCTTTCATCTTCTTCACTGGAAAATGAATTATTTTGAGAAGTGCATATATGGACAGGATGTTTTCCATTTCTACACAGCCAAGCACGCACTTCCAGTTTATTCAACACATACGGGCCCCACAAAGGTGTTTTTATCCAAAGCAAGTCCTCACTAGTATTTAAATTCTAGAACTTTACAGTTCCATTACCTACAAGTTTGCTTCCTGTGTTAGTTCGTTTCACTGAAGAATATCCCAACACAAACACAAAATACTTTTTCGCAACTAACATTTCTTTCTATGAAAGCAAAAATGCATTAGTTTAACTAGTGTGATGAAATTAACTGTATCGCTTCTCTGTAGGACAAAATGTATGTGTCTTAATAGTACACCCAGAGATTCACAAGTATTTTTCCTTATCTGCTTGTCTGCAGCAGCTCTGTGCCTGGACACACTATATTTTGAAGGAACTTGAATATACAACTAATTGTACTTATAGTTAAGAACCTCAGTACTTTACCATAATTTATTCCTCTGTAGTTTTCTACAGTGACATATGTGATAAAAAAGGTAAGTAGTTAAAGAGATTGTTTAGGCTAAAAAAAATAAAATAAATCTTTTCCCACTTCTGTTATAAAGAGCTAGAACTGGAAAAGATCAAAGACTAGTTTCTGGTAACAAACACAGTATTCATAAACAATAATTGATGGTTATTACACACCTTTTACATGAAGTTTCTTTATAATTGGAGGAGAACTGTAGAAACATGCTTGTACAGTTAAGTCAGATCTCATGCATCACAATTAAAGATTTGTATCCAAAAAAATCACAAATAAATTATTTATCCCAAATCACAGCATAAGCAGTTCAAAAGGTTCCCACTTGCCTCTAGCAAGAAACAATCCAACAATTCCAGCAAAACCTATCACACCAAGCCTTGGATAAAATCCAGCAGGGGGGTTTTGGAGAAATTCATAGCCCTCTGAAAAGAAGTCAGAAGAAAGTGCTTTAATGTAATGTGAAAGTGTTTTTGTGATAAGGAATCATCAATACATGCTGGCAATTGTTATACAACAAAGAGTTATCACAACACATTTAACTATCATGCACATTCTAGATTTGCTGGCATAAAATTCAAAGCCTTTGAGATCTTCTGTAGTGACACATGAATGAAACTGAACATTGTATTGTATTTACCAATTTTCATAGAAGCTTTTGCCTTTGCTCCTGGGCCATCTGTTTTGTTTTGCTCTTTTGTATCTCTATTTTTTTCAAATTAGTGATAAAAACCTTTGCAAAATGGATTCTTACACTTACCCATTAACAAGAATTAGCTTCAGTAAAACACTGTACAAAAAAACAAATCACAGAACAAAGGAAAGACACAGCACAAACCAAAGCTCACTTCAAGAAGTGTGTCCAATGGGGGAATGGAAAACTATGAAAAATCTTCCATACAAAAGCATTCAAAAGACTGAGCCCATTAAATTTAAGGAAAAGCAGCACAGTATCTGAAATGAGCTCTAGGTAGCATCCACGCTCAGTCCTGATAAGCCTAAGTATGTAAGCATGCTTCCAAACCCAAAAATAAATACAGATTATTTTGAATTAGTTTAAAATTCTTAGGAGATCCAAGGAAGTAAACCACAATGAAAAGGCTAAGCATTACAAACAAAAGACATAGCACTTGTGACAAGTAATGAACATCACAGGAAGTTTCAGTTACTAGGCTGGGTCAGGCAAATACTACTGGCTAGGAAAAAGTTGTCATGCTTTTTTTCCTTCTTTTCCTGAATAACTGTCATTTTTACTGACATTGATCAACATAGATGCAGGTCCTAGATTTTAATTGTTTAGAAATGTAGTGTCATAATGAGCTACAAAGGAAATTTAAACAGATATACAGTGGAAATAAAGTAGTCTTAAATGCATTAGAAATTATATATATATAATGATGCTTAATGGAATTCCCTTTTAACAGAAAATATAGCACAGTCCTGCATTTTAAACTGCTAGTCAAGAAAACTAAATCAATTTACCTCTACCATGTTCAACAGCTTTTTCTAATTTGGGCACAGCTTTACCATAAAGATCCTAAAAAGAGAAAAAGAAAAAAGAAAACAATAGTAAATAGATACCAAGTAAGTAAAATATTAGCTACAGATTGTAGCTGACCTGACAAAGAAAAAAAAGGCATGAAAAAAAAGTGTTTGGTCCCTAAAATAATTTCTTTTTATTCCCACTTCCACCTTTGACCTACAGGGCTACGCTTGCTCATCATGATGTTTGGCATAACGTACAACTTTTTCTCAAAGTAGTCTTTGGACATACATGACATATAATGCCTCAAAACACATAAATCAACTTCAATATTTCATTGAGCTCCTGATGAGGTAGCTGAAACTCAGGATTATCTCAGGTTTCTCAGTGTACATAGGTATCACAAAAATACTAGAGTTGATACAAAGGAAGGAAGTACAACACTATAACAAACTTCTTCCTAGTGCTTCACAGGGGTATGTGACTCATTCCACAAGGTGATAAATTCCACTTTCCGGGAGACCGTCACAGGCTAACAAAACTGCAGTTTTGAAGTGACTTGGAAAATGAGATGTCTATATAAAGTCCAAAGTAAATCATCAAAGAGCACTGCATCAACTTTGCAAACTAGCTCTAAATTTTTTTCTCAGACTGAAAATATGCAGGAAGGAAAAGAATTCATACTGCCTTTTATCAAAGTAGAAAAAAAAAAATTCCAGTAAGAGCAACCCTGCTATTAAGATAATAATCCTCTGGACAGACATTGTGTAAGGCTGTCTACAAATTGGGGAACAAATTCAAAAACATGTATGCCCAAAGCTAAAGCAGAGAATGGTCTCACAATACCACTTGTGCTGTATCTGTGCAGAAGTGAAAGCACTTGTTTAGGATACTGCAAGGGGAATAATATCTTTAGAACTTTCATTTCCTCACTGGCAAAAGTGACTTAAAAAACCACTTGTCATGAAAAAACCAATGTTAGCATGTGACACACAACATAATTCTAAATGGATGTTGGTCTTATCACAAGCCAATGAAAACTGAACACACTCTAAAGACCCCAGAGACCAAGTCTGATCTTCTGTCATAGCTCCCACACAACAGGCTCACTTCTATATCTGTTTTGAACTGGCTTTCCACAATAGTTAGACAAGCAATTTTGACAAAGTAAACTGGATATACGAACATAACCAATTTTATTCTCTGCATCCTGGATTATGCTTTTAATTTTAAGACAATTTAGGCACACTTAAAATGT
Organism: Eurystomus gularis; assembly: GCA_013400335.1. Lineage (NCBI taxonomy): Eukaryota > Metazoa > Chordata > Aves > Coraciiformes > Coraciidae > Eurystomus > Eurystomus gularis. The sequence goes on from VZZY01008430.1 coordinate 89,414, forward strand.
TATTTTTCTTTAACATAGCAGGGGATGGGGGTGGTGTAAAACCAAAACTATTTCTGACTACAGTTAAGCAAGCAAGATGACCCCAAACACAAAGTTTTCGTGCTCACTTCATAAAATGAGTCAGTGAACCACCGCCAGGAAATGGCTTGTTGTGTGTGAGCAGAGGAGCATGTTAAGTAAATGATCACCGTGCAAACAAAAAATAAAGCAAAGAGGAAGACAACCAGCCAGCAAGACATAAGGCACTGCTCAAGGCTTACCTGTGGTCAGTCCAGCTGGGCAACTAACCTTGTCTTAAATTTCATTCCCAGTTATGGTTACCACAGGCAACGAAACAGAACCCATGCATTTAGGAGGTCAGGGCTCTAACTATACTGTGGAAAATCGCTCTCTTCCTTCAAAACTGAAGTCCCTACTCCTGCTGGTGGCACTTTAGAACCACATCACCACACTGAGTAACCTTGAGTACTTCTGAAAAAATGCTTCACTGCTGTTAAAGTTTAGTACCACAAAACAGAACTTCCAGGCAGAAAGATGCCCTGATGTGAACAGCTTGGCTTTCTATGGAGAACTGGAAAACCAGCTTGCAGCTTAAGAAGAGGATTCATAACAGCCAGACTGCAAAGTAGAGAATCACATAAAGTTGCCAAGAGGCAACCAGATGACAAGGATGCCCTTGCTTCAAAAGTAAGCCTCAAAATTTGCTGCATCAGGAAAGAGCAACAATGCCACTTACAATTACAAAGATCTTGGTCTTCCTCTATGCTCCAAAGGCTATTTTTTTATTTAGTGACTGTTTAGTATAAACATGCTACTTAATAAAATATGCAAGAAAGTTTGGGGGCAAGGTCTAGGGGCTAGGTTTGCCACTACTAGTGGTCTGGGATTTTCTCTCTTCCAGAGATCCACGTTCCTTCCCTCAGCATTTTAGATCAGCAAATACTGATTTATTTTTGGCAGACTTGTGCTTTGCCACAGTTGCAGTGATGACAACTTGGTATTGCTGCTCCAAAACACACTGCTTGATAATTTACAGCCTCCTTGAGCACAGAAAATGCAGATTTAATCACTCCTGTCTTCCTCAGTCACAGGGCAGTACCAAATCCAGATATCCCTAGATATCTTGAAGCTTAAAGTTTTTTTCAGATAACAATTCTAAGCTTTAGTTAATATTCTTTTAGTTCTTTCAGAGGGATACAAACGTGAAAAAGCAGAGGTTTAGTTCAGTAAATTAGCAGAAGGAAACAACTAGTTTTACATGAGGAGAGGGTAAATATTATGACCTGAACTGTGGAAAACTAAGTAATGCAGAATTCTGGAAATATGCTTGTACAGCTATTAACTTTTACTTTGCTGCTATCTATTAATTTTGTTTCTGGAAAAAACAATCCTAGCTCAACCCTTATTGTTGATACTCTATAAAACCATTATACCTGACACCAGGTTGTATATGGCTCCATAACATGCCGTAGATGTGAAACCCCCTCTTCCAACTGGGTTTGTGGATTCTCCACATATTTAGTCTCACGAGCTGGAGAGGAGTAGAGTGACAGCTGTGAATATTAGCAAACAAGAGGTTAAAAACAAAGGTGTAATTGTGTAAGCAGGTCTTCAGGGCACAAACAGTCTAACCAGAGAACATCTAACACTGCTTACTACATAAACAATGCATAATAAAAATTCAGACACAGCTGTGAGACAACCATATGAGCAAAGTTTAATTATATACTATGATGAAGATGACTTCTAATTGCTATGCAATTCATCCATAGCTGCTATACGATCCAAGTCACAGGTTATAAATTAATATTACACTAGTTTAATAAGAACACAAAACATAATCGTGAAAAATGTTTCTGGTCTTAATCAGCACTTCTGGTTCCCAGTTAACATAATAAATGTACTAGAACTCTGAAATCACAGTCGATCATTTTCTATATTTGCACAAGCCATCATTAAAGAGTCTTAAGTAGCTTCTCACAAAGGTAACATCCAATACAAATTTATCTGTTGGTTACTGAACAGGAAAATGGAACCACATCCCAGTGTTGCAGTCATTAACCACATCAGCAACTGACAGCATTAACAGCACCACGGGGCTGAACAAATGGGAACCGTAACAGCCACCTGAAGAGAAACAGGCATCTTCACATACGAAATACTAAAACACCCTGTTTCATGTTTAGCATCACAATGTATTTATTGCAATTATCTAAACATATTGAAAATTCTATTCTTATTTTAAAAAGGCCAGAATCTATACTGTTGAAGATGAACAGCAAAGTTTAGCTCAAAACAACACCCGTTAAAATTCCTAGCAGTTTATATACTACACTGATATTTAGTACAAAGAGCTTATATTTTATACTGCATTTATACTACATTTACTAGTTTATAATAAACTGATATTTACATATATTGTTGCATCAAAGTGTAGCTAGCCATCTTCTCAAGGTAAGCTGGAAAACTCCTCTATCCGTATCATAACAAAAAAAGCTGCTAACCATAACAAAAGATATAACGACATAGAGTTTGTCAAATAATTTGAGAACTTGTTCAGCTGAATTTCCCGTAATACTTTGAAAGACAAGCATTTTAATTCTCATTTCCCTAGGATATCTGGTCATCTCTGGCAATCATAGTCACAATCAGTTTAATTTCAACTCTGTTAGACAACCTAACTGCCACCTTTGGCACGAGGACAGAGGTCTCAAAGACAAGGAAATTCTCCTACATTTGATGCAGCTAGACAGCTGAGAGAGTAGAGATCCAAACTGGCATACTCTGTGAATGGTAAGAAAGGCAGCCAAAACGTTGCTGAAGCTGATGGTCAAGTCAATTACTCAGTATGTATGCAACTTCAAACTGCTGCTTCATTACTGACTCATGCCAGTGGTGGTGCAGGGCACGCGTGGCCCAGGCTAAGGTTACTCCAGCAGGGTGAAGCCAGGAGACAGCTTCACCTGTTGATCCTCTCCTATTATGCCAGTGCGCTGCCCATGCAGACACATCCAAATGACCCAAGTATACACAAAAATAAGTATTATTTAGTTTCACTGCTCATGCAAAACGCTTTAGCTTGGGTTGAAGTACTTAAAATTCTCAAATTCTCATGGATATAAAGCTGTATTTAGCTATGAACTACACTGTTGGGGATTTTTTAATTTTAGAGACTGTTAAAAGACTATGCAACAATGTTGGTGAGTCTACTGTTTGACAGGGTGTTTTAAAGCTCTACTTGTGATATAAGCAAGACATTTGTTAACATCTTAAAGAAACAATAAAGTAACAGGCTTTTATTATCACTACTTGTTGTATTTGTTGTTGCTTAGGTCTGAATGCTGGAAAGAAAGGAAAAACTGATAAAATTCTGTAGGCTACTATATTGGATTCAAAGCATTGACAGACAATAATTTTGCCTGTAAAACAGAGAATATTTTTAACTTGCTGTTTTACTGGAGAATATAAATTAAATTTTATTAGAATTCGCCAACAGTATTGTATTAAAAAATACATGGTGTTACCTGGATAAAAAGGAAAAAAAAAAATTCCTGTAGATTTGAAATATGACCACAAGTAAATCTGCAAACACGAAAAGATCATTTCTGAAGGAAGAACAGAAGGCTTTAACCTAGGAAAAAGGTTTTACACGCAAGCAAGCCTGGCTCTATCAAATGGATTATGGGACAGGTACCCCTCAGATAAAATAAGCAAAACCGTATCGATTACTGAAAATTGAGAAGCAAGTTTAAAGGCAAGAATGCAAAAGGTGAAGAGATGCACCTAAATGCTTTCAGGCATGAAAGCATAATGTCTTTCAGAATTCTGTAAATATTTCCACTTAGATAGAAGAGCACTAGTGCTCTAGCCATACTTACCTCCTCAATTTTCAGCAACTCCTTTTTGGAAGTCTCCTTCTCTGAAGAGGAAGCATAAACCTGGATAGAGAGCAAGCTCAGGCTAACAGGGGTGGCCCCCTGACGAATTACCTAGAAACATTACAAGAAGACATGGAAATCATTAAGTTCAAGCAAAACAGTGACATGTTAGAACACATCCAGGTATACAATGTTTATGTCCCTGTATATTGTAATAAGTGATATATTAAGATGCTTAGAAGTTAGGAGAAGGGGGAGTCAGTGGTACACAAGCTAATGCTCTCAGGCATTCAAATGGTAATATCTAAATTATTCAGATGGTATTTGGAAAAGCCTAAGGCTAAAATCTGTATTTACTGTCTCCTTTAATAACGTAAGTTTTAATCTCACAAAAAGCTCTTCCTTTCTCTTACTTGAAACATAATTTTCATTAACTTTCTCAGTGAAGATGTTAAAATATATTCAAATTTTAAGCAACTCTGTGAATGTCTATAACACCCCCATCTTCCTGTAGTTAGTACCAATAAGTTCAGCATTTTCATCTGCATCTAGATCTAAGAAAGTTGAAAGTATCAGAACATAATCACTACTTTCTGAGAATTTTAGAAATGTCTCCTACTCTCCCGTGAGGAACATGAATTACACTGCATTATGACAGATACTTGACTCTTTTTGAATACTTCAGATTCAGTCCAGTCACAGAATACAACCACCGGGAGTAACATGGATGTAATTCTTGCTATATTCAGGACTTACACTAAATTGCATTTCTGAACAGGAGAGACTTGCTTTAACTCAAAAATCAGAAGAGAAAAATCTTAGCTGTGTAGTGAATCAAGAATGCCCAAGAAAGCCTTTTCCAACAAATGCACGTTCTTACTAACAGCAACTTTTAACTCAAGAAAGGCTCAAACGGGAAACCTTTCCATGCCTCATATTCATGTTACTGCTCATATGAGCACGTGCAGAGTTACAACAGCCTGTCTTTTGTTGCATCAGGTTACAGCATGAGTGGATCTAACAGCCTGCGGCCACCCAACTGGAGAGGTCTGGCTCTGTTCTTGACATCGGTTCCCAGAAGTCCTGCTGCTCACCTTGCCCTAGCTTTGGTGGCGGACGCTTCCACCCTGAGGCAATTTCACCTCGTCACAATTTGGCAAAACATTAACCCTGAAAAAGAATCAGAGAGCTTTGTGCGAGCTTAGTAAGGTAAACCCATGCATGAAACAGCCTGACAAGCACCAGAGGAACTGTGTGGCCAGGGAAGAGGGGATGAAAAAGGAGAAGGCAGCAAGCCCTCCTCCTTTTCGGAAATAGTAAGGGTACATGACATTGACCTAGCTGCTTGTGAAACTGAAGCCATGGTCAAACCAATACATCCTTCATGCTGCCATGATGTAACTGACCTAGCCACAAGGCAAATACTCTGAAAACTTTGCTTCTGTCCCTTGCAGAACTGTTAGAAAATAGCTTTAAAATTATCCAGACTACATGCTTATTCCATACAGAGCAGCATTTGCAGCTTAAATTTCTTCCACTACCTTGCAGATGGAAATTTTTTTAAATGTAATCCAGACTCCTCCAACTCAGAATTAGACTATAGTTGTCAAACTTCCTGAAAATGTTCATTTACGTGTGGAGAAACAGTACACAAGAACTAGGTCACAGGATTGCTTTTTGGAAAGACATAAGGGATCTGATGGATCAAAAGGTATGGAAAAACTTGATTAAAATTGACGTTTTTCCATCTTTGAATATATAGATTCATTTTTACAGCACTATAATGAAGCACCACAATGACTGGGTCAGCTGTTTCACAGCCACAGAAAGACATGAATAATCTTTTAATAGCGTTTGCTCAAACAAAGACTTTTCACATACTTTCATTAGCGAAGACAAAAACATGAACACCACTAACCATTAATAGCTGTAGAATCTATTTCCTCAGTCTTTCCTTTTTTCACTGCAAAACTGTTCTGTCACCGAAAAGGCAAAAATCTAAATGCATTTTCATTCTGAAAAATATTATCAAACGGTGTAAACGGTGCTAAATGTCACCATCAGAAATAGTAAATCCAAATGCTTTAAGTATTTGAGATTTTTATATAAGACACAAACAGTGGAGTGTAAGAATGGAAGCACCTTGGTTTCACGAACAGGTATCAGTGATCACAGATCCGCTAGATGAAAAATATCAGCTGTTCATATTATCAAAGTACTGAAGTGCAGATATCTTTCAAAAGTTTCATACTTACATTTTAAACAAAACGAAATTCACTACTAAAAATGCAAGATAAATCTCTCCCTAAGTGCCCAGTTCAAGGTATATGGCAGTAGCCCTCTACATCAGCTAAGTTTATGGGACAGGTACAACCAGTACTAAAGTACCATATACACACACATGCTAAAAGGTTTATTCAGTAGTATGACAGATTAACTATTCTACTTTTTGTTTTCAAATTTCACTTCAGGACTTTATTTCTTAATTCCATATTAACCATGTGTTACTAAACCATTTCGATTGAGCTATGCCTTCAGTCTGCATGTCTTACAGCTATTCAGTTGATACCAAAAAGTAGATCTGACATTCTTTTCTCCAGGCAATGCTCTGTATTTACTTTAAGTAAAAAAAAGATATTAAGTTTAGTCTCTTCTCTAGCTGAAGAATTCAGCTTTATCTGTAGAAACCAGATCATCCATTAGCAAATTCTATCTGAAAGTTGTAGGGGAAAAGGCTATTATATTTCATCTTCTATTGTCTTGCTTTACCATCTTTCTGAAGGTTCTTAACTAAAAAATGCCTCTGGGAAGAAGAAATCTCATATTAGCTCCTAATAAAAATGGGGGAACAAAGAGCTAAAGATTAACTAGAACTTTTGCCTTTTTTTCCTTGTCTGTGGTTTCTCAGTTCACTTGCTACTGTTACTGTCACTCTGTAAAAACTGGGGAAAGGAAGAACAAAATGAAAAAAACCCTTCATTGTACTTCTGTGAAGGCTTGTCCTATCCTAGTGTATGAAGCTGCTTCATTTTTCTCTTCTTTTTCCATTATTCCTCCTATCTCTCACACCCAACTGAAAAACCAAAACCCCTAAAACTCAAAACTACTGAGCACTCCTGTTCTCAGAAGCAGAGGTATCAAGGACAAGAAGCCACCCTCCCCTTTTGCTCTTAGAGGCTAAAGATTAGGTTGGCCTGAGCAACCTAACCTGCCTAACCTCAACGGTTGTATACAAGTAGTAATATTACACTTAGTACGCAAACCCACAGGTTCACACATAATCCCTTTAAGAACAATTCAGTATCACTTATGGAATTCTTGACAATTCTGAGATAAAATTCTTACATACGAATTATAGCAACTGTCCCAACGTTAAAGTAAAAAACAAACAAACAAACCAAAAAACCCTACCGCACACATAGACTGCTCAGAATATCTATACATTTATATATATAATTACCACTATTTGGCAAACAGAAAAGGTACAAAGAGAATGAATTTCAAGAATCAAGCATCACCTGTTTCTAAAAAATCCCTCCTGCTTCTCAAGCAGTGGTGACAACAATTATCAAACTGATTGATTGAAACTTATCACTTGCTTTTAGCCTGAAGGAATTTATTATTACTGTTTATTTTTATGAAGGGGCTCTTCTTAGCAGAGGCAAAGAGACAATTATCCGACTTCAGACCAGATCATGCACCATCACTTCTTTCCACAGATTTCTCTGACAAGAGCCATGCAATACAGGGAGACTTTTGAGACGAGAGCAGTCACAACTGTAGGAATCCAAATTCTGCAGCAACATTAACCCACAGACACACCAACACACCTTGTTGCATGCAAGAAGTAATTTTAAATACGGAACGCGGTGTTTGCATGTTTCTTTTTGTGCAACATAGGCACAGAAGTTCGAAATATTAAAAGGAGGGATGATGCAGCTGCAACAGGAGTAAAACTAACCGCTTGCAAGAGCTGCGGAGAAAGCACCCTGGGTACAGCTGCCAGCAGGTGATGCCGGCTTTAGAACAGTTCTAGCCGGAACGTGACGGAATCACTCGCTGGTGACAACGCCAGGGTCTTCGCTACCGCCAACCGAGGGCCAA
>VZZY01008433.1:0-10746 GCA_013400335.1 Eurystomus gularis
ATGCAGAGGCAATGAGGAAGGAAAGGAGGTATAGAAGGTCCAGAAGAGAGCTCAGTGACAGCACTTTGTCCTTCTTGACTGCTGTGACTGGGAAGATGGGAGCTCTAGCCATGGCCACATCAGGTAGTGCTCTGCAGAGGTCTCGCGGTATGAACTGCGAGGCATTCCCGAGCAATGGAGCTAATGAGGAGGTGGCCAGGGAGCTGTGGTCACGCAGAGCCTGGCTCTGAACCAAGGTGCTTGTTCCCCGGCCTCTGTCAGCATCTAGTTAACAGAGCTCCAACTCTCCAATTTTTCTAGTGGCATTGCAGTACATAGCCCCAGGAGGATGACATCTCTTTCTTAAGTGCAGAAAGAATGAAGAAAAGGAAATTTCTTTTTAGGGTCTTGTTATTTCTCTTTCCTCCTCCGGACAGGGTGGCCCTGCTTGCTCACTGTGCTAGTGCAATAGAAAAGCATTAATTGTAAGAGGTACAAGAACTTGTATATGTTGATATACTTGCATGAGGTTTTGCAACAAAACCCTATGACCATGAAAACATCTCCAAACATCCTTTTCCAAGATGCTTTATCCAGGGCACAAATATCTTTCAAAAAGCATGTACTAACACCAATGTTTGGCTGGAATAAATCAGGGTTGTTAGCATGCCCAGCACTCTTATGGTCCCCAACAATGATCAGTATTTCATTTCTGCAGTTTCTACTTGTTCATTTCTTTTTTCACATTGAATAAGTATCTGAGAAGGTACCAATGGAGATATGATTACACCTTTGGATTCCCTAATCATGGCTTTCAGGACATGTACTGCCAGCTCTTTGCCAAACTGGCAGTGTCTGAAAAAATTAGTCATAATTAGATTTTGGCCCAGAATTACTAGTTTAATTCTTACAGCGTTAGCTTGGTAAATATTAGGTGTAAATGTTGGAAACTATTATCTTCTTATTTTTTGTATATGGAATGTGATTTAACTTAATGAACACTCAAACGTGTTCCTCCCATGCTACAGAGAATCTGGTATTTGCCATGTATTAAATGCTGAAAATGAAAGCAAATTTCACCTTGCTATTTGCTCAAAGAAAATTACTATGAATTTCAAGTCCTTTTTATGCCTGGAAGGTATCATCAGAGCTGTGTCCTTATACATTTCAGTAATGTAATGTGCTTCAAGTGTTCAGGTCTGAACATCTGGTGCATAGTTAGGGGCTGGTTTGGGTTTCTGCTGGGCACAGAAATTTATGTTATCTCAATCCCTTATCTGAACTATGCATTGAAATGAGCATCAGGAAAGGGACGCTTCCTCTGGAGCTGTAGATGGGTCCAACACTGTCAGAAGCTGCATATGCAATGCAAGAAGACCTGCCTCTAGGTGCTGCCTTGTGACTTGTCTCAAAAGCGAGGCTGGAAATGTGGACCAGCTTTTTTTCCTGTTGTTGAAATAATACAAGCTTGGGCATGAACGCACTTTATTACCTTCAAATAACAGTTTTAAACATGGAGGGGATTTGTTTTATTCATCCTGTGTATTGTAGTTATTCCTCAGTCCTTGCCTCTTACAGCATATCTAAAGACACCCAGGACACTCAAGATCACTGAGGTGATTCTGCCCCTCTACTCTGCTCTGGTGAGACCTCACATGGAGTACTGCGTCCAGCTCTGGAACCCTCAACACAAGAAGGATGTGGACAGGATGAAGCAAGTCCAGAGGAGAGACCTCTCCTACAAAGACAGGCTGAAAGAGCTGGGGTTGTTGATTTCTAGGCTTTTTCTATATGTCTTTCACTTAAAACTATCTTTACATTGCCTAGGTTTTCATATCAACAACTGAGTGCTTTTTGTCTAGGTAGCTTAAGCCACACGTTATCTCCAAAAATAATTTATTGTAAGTACTTGCCATGGTTAACTATTCCAAACAGAGAAAATTGAACTGCTGGTTGCTCTAAAATGAGATAATTTTATGATCTCGAATGAAGATGCTAATAGTGAGAAGCCTTTAAATGCTTCAATATGACAAGGACATAAAGTAGTTTATCTGAATGGCAAGGTGTAGATTAAATCTTGCATAAAACAGATGGAAGAAAGCCCTCCCAAACAATCCACAGGCTTTTCAGATACAAGTTGGAAATTAGAGCCCTGTTACTTAGCTAATAAGAAAAGTTCTTGTGTGCCTTGTTCCTGTGACTAAAATTACCAAAATCAGTGAAGACAGAGAAGTTCCCCATGTTGTTAAAAGTTGGTTTAGACAAACATTAAGATACTGTTTTCACTTTTGTCTTTGCATTAACAGCCCCCACCAATGGCTGGACAGCCATGAGGGTGACCGTATATTAAGACCTCAGGAGTTGTTTTAGGACCCCACTAGCTATCATTTGCTATTGCATTTCACTTCATCCAAAGCTTTGCTCAGAAGTCATAAAACCAAAATCAGAAGAATGAAAAGGAGGTTCTTCCAGATCGCTTCTCCTGCAGCCCTTGCAGCTCAGTACTGAGCTTCTGTGGACTGTGGATTCAATGTATGAGTAGAAAGCTCTTTTTGAAGAAATAAATCCTTCGCAAAAGCAGGCCAAAGTAACTATATGGTTTGAAATTAAATAGATGGCAGATGGGTCTTTAAAATGTCTTTTCTTCCATTTACATTGTGGTGGAGGCTTGTGGCACTCTCAAGTGCTGAGCACTGCCTAGGAGCTCAGGTTGCTTTGTACACATGTGAGCATGCTGCAGCTAAAGGAAGACAGGGACGTGCTGGGTGCTTTGCTTTTGGAGGAGACATTGATAACCTGTGCCAGCTTGGTGGTGTTAGAAGCAGCTGAAGAGACATTCTTTTGGCTGAGGTTTCTAGACTAGCAAGTGCCTGCTACCTGTATGTAAATTAGCGCAGTCTTGGGGATAAGAAGTGAACAAACATGCATTCTTACGACTGACCCGATGTCAAGCTGCATGAAGTGACTGCAAAACTCCTGGTGTGTGTGAGACCAGCCTTAATCCAACAAAAGTTCAGTACAAGACATGCCAGTTGGAGGGGAGGCAGGACTCCACCAGTGTCAGCAGAGATGGCTGCTCCAGGTAGCTCTGGAGCATGGGGATGTGCGAGTCTGGGAATGGGTTCTGGTTCCTCTGTTTAGCTGCAGTTACAGAAAGTTCACCTAACTACCAATCCAGCACCACTCCGCTCTATCCAAAGTTTACAGGTGAGCAGTTCACCCAGCCATGGCAGCTAAGAGCCCTCAGGGAGCGGTGTCTCAGAGAAACATGACGCCCCAAGGAGGCGGCACAAAAACTGCCTCCAAGGACACCTGAATGTGTGAGTGGCTTGAGATGGTGCCCAGAGCAACAGAGGTTTTGTTGGTTTTGAATAAAGCATACCCCTGTGTATGCCAATAGCACCAAGGATGTGCAAAAGGCTGTAGATTAATACTTTAAATAAAAGTTGCCACTTTTTTCACATGCAATGTCAAAGATCACTTCAGATTACCCTTTCAAAAGTGAAACGCCAACCCCTACAGAAATAATTTCCAGAAGCTTGAAAGTAAGACTCTGTACTCAAAATCCAGCTCAGCCTGTCAGCTTTTGCTCACTCAGAACAGCACTGACTTGGGTTGCTTAGTCTGGAGAAAAGGAGACTGAGGGGAGACCTTCTCACTCTCTGTAAGTCCCTGAAAGGAGGTTGAAGAAAGGTGGTGGTCAGTCTCTTCTAAGTAACAAATGATAGGATAAAAGAAACAGCTTCAAGTTGCGCCAGGGCAGGACATTAGGAAAAATTTATTCACAAAAAGGGTTGTCAAGCATTGGAATGGGCTGCTCTGGAAGGTGGTGGAGTCACCATCCCTGGAGGGATTTAAAAGACCTTTAGACATGGTGCTTAGGGACATGGTTCTATGGTGCAGTGCACTTGGCAGGGTTAATAGATGGGCTCCATGATCTTAAAGCTCTTTTCCAACCTAAACAATTCTATGAATTCAAGATCTTCTAGCTACCAGTCACCTAAAATGAAAGCAGTTCTTCCTTACAGTCTTTTTGTATTTGAGTTTTGTGTTTGCAAATCACCCACTTCTTACTTTTTCTCTTGCTTAGGTATTTCTAGGAAAGATATGAAAAAGATATAAAAAAAAGATCTAAGAAAGAGCTAAGATGGTCTTCAGGGGCCACAGACTCTGTTATTGCCCTGGATTTGACATACCTTGTTTCAGGCCACTAGCAGGGATATCAGGTGTCATTCCTCTGATTCAACAGGTTGCAATTTCAGAAGTTATTTGAAAGAAAGATATAAACACTGAAGCACAGTTTGTGGGCTCTCAGCAAGCGTTAAAATATCCAGCACTAACAGCAGATCCTGCTTCAGGTTATATAAATAAAAATGCTGCTGCATGTGGAAGCTTGTCCTACATTGTTTCATAATTTTTTTCATCTGCCAGCAATTTGTCTGGGCACCAGAAGTGGACTTTTGCCACAAAAATGTGGGTGCAGGAGCAGCTCCTTTCTTGCTGTTTGCAGTCTCGTACACACAGTGCTGGTATGTGGGTTGCAAGGTCTTCCACATTTTCTGTCAGGGAAACACGTGGCTTGGGCTTTCGCTGCTGTTAGGACCATCAGAGGCAGAACACTCATGCGATTTGCAGCATCTCTGCTGGTCTGATTTGGCAGTAACTTCTCTCCCAGTTATTTTCCACCCTGAGATTTTAAAACCAGGCTAATCAGTGTCCTGTGCTGGCAGGAGTAAGTCAGCAGGAGCGTTATCAACAGCCTGAGGAGGGTCAGAGTAAGGCCTTGTCAACTGACTCAAGGAAGGCATTTGCTTGTGCCCTGTAAAACATATTGCAAACTAATTTTCCTCCAATGACATGTTAAGCATAAAATCAGGCAGTGCTCCAAACACCACTCTAATCTGCTAATGCAGACTTAAAGCAAACACCGAACATTATAGCAAGCGTTTTGCATTTGACTGTAACTCTTCTCAGGAGGAAAAACTTGATTTGACAGATTACTGGTTGTAATTCCCAATTAAGACACAAATAGCTGTAATCCTCTGTGCTGTTGGGCAGAGTTTGGGGTTAGTTTTGGCAAAAACAAACCAAGGTGGAACTGAAGTGGAGGGGTGGAGGAGGGATCATGAGACTGAACCCTTAGCACAAAGCATATATTCTTTACTATCTTGTTTGTTTTAATACACACCAACTGATACCTGCACACAGCAGATATGAGCTGAGATAACAGGGAGTTCAATATTTGAGACCTGGCTTTTCTCACTATAACAACAAATCCATAAAGTGAGTAAGTGGACATGGATAACTTGCAATACCCAGCACAGCAGGACCAGTGCTGTTGGAAGACTGACTTTTGCCAGAATATATGATATACAGTCATGGTGCATGATGCAGAACTACAGTGGATGCCTGAGCGCAAATACCCCACATGCTCTGGAGAGCGTGTGTTGTGAAAAGTGTCAGCAGAACATATGCAGTGCCAGAGACATGTGTGTTTGCTTCCATGTCTTAAAGGCAGCTGGGAAAAGGAGTGGTCTGTATTTCATCTTATTCTCCTTTTATAAAATAGTAGAGGTGGTGACCTGGTCATCTGAAACCAGCCTGTTCTCCCTGACTGCATAAACCAGCTCTTGGGGCATAGATGGCTCTTTATATTCACTGACCCAGAACAGCAAAGCCTTCCTAAAAGAAGCTACCCCTTTATCCCTGCACCTCTGCCAACCTCTTGAAATCTGTTAGATGAAGCAGATTCTCTGTCAAAAATCCATGCTGCGTTTATTCACATTGAAAAATACCTGTGTTGCTCTTTATTTCATGTACTAACACTTGTTCAGTTTGACAGTCTGCTTACAGAATTTGTGGAATCAGTAATTACATTCTGTTATGGTTTGAGGTTTGGGACCAGGCCAGGCAGGGGCGGGGGGAAGCAGTTATTCCCTCCCCCTTCCTGTCCACACCGGATTCTGGAGGCAGGAAGTGTCTCCAGCGTGGGAGGAAGAGACGCTTGGAGCTGACCCTGCCATGTGGCCAGGAGCCATCTTCTCACCACTCCTCATCCTCTAGTGAATCCGAAGCCATCCAACCTTTGGTTTTGTATTATATTGCATTTATTGTGTTTTCCCCCATCTTTGTACCTATATCTACCTTCCCTTCTTGTTTTCTGTTCCCTGTTAAACAATATATATATATATCTTTCTAATCTTCCAACACAGTGCAAAGTCTCTCTCTCTCTTTTAACTCCTGATCTCCCTTTTTGCCCACCTGTCTGGGGGGAACTAAGGGATAGGGAGGGGGGAGAGCATACATTCTGTTTCCGTGGGGACCTGCCCTGAACCCCTAAATGGACTCAGAACACACATTCAAATTGAACAAACTCATATGAAAAGCTGCATTCTTCCCTGTCAGTGTAGGAAACCAGGTGAACCCAAGAAGAACCACCACCAAAAGCTACTAGCAGCTACTCTTCAGGATGTTGATCAGAAGGGTCTTGAAACCTTTTCCTCTTCAGTTATGGCTAGAAGGCATAATATGAGTGCTATTTTTCTGTTAGCTACCAAAGCAAGCCTTACTGTTGCTTTCTAAGCAAGAAAAAAACCTGTTTCTACATATGCAAGTTTATATAGCAATACATACCAATAACACAGAGCAAGGGGATCTCAGCTTTAGATTGCCGCAGTCTGGGTTCTTGCTAGATAAATCAATGTGATAGTGAAAATAATAAGACAGTTAATCAATGAGGGATCCCCAAGTGAAACAGGAGTATGCATCAGAGTACTCCTATCACGGTCAGAGCATACCATTTATTTCTTCTACTATGCAGACACTGGTGGAAAGAAGTGCAACACCAAGGCAAGCACTTTGCCAAAACCATGCTTAATATAATATTTATATAATCTCCTGAAGTGTTGCCTGTTGTGAAGGGCAGCTGTGATGGAAGATACCGTTTTTTCTTAGTCAAAGGTTATGGAAAATCTCAGTTGCCTGGGATTGCGAAGCAGCACTTGACTACAGCTGCACATACAGAAAACAAGCAGCATAAAAATAGCCAAACACTCCAGCAATGCACGTAACTAGATTCCCCCCTTTCAAAGAGCCTGAGAAAGGCCAGGCAGGCTCTTAGGTCCATGAATGACTTGAGAGGAGAATTCCCACTCAGCAAGATAAGGCTTCCCAAACATTTGAAATCTCCAGTCTCAGGGTACCTCAACATGCTCCTATGCTTCAGGAGAAGGGATTGCCTGATTTTTAAAGGCCTTATAGTCTGGACAGATAAAATATCTCAGAGAAAGGAGAAAAAAAAGAGTTACAGCATGATTACATGAATAATTGTATTACTTTTGCTTGCCAGTTCACCAATTGATGTTTTGAATAACTTCTCCTGCACACTTAAGATTTATCTGGGTAAAGGTTGAAAAATATCTTTAAGAAAAAGAGAAAGAGTTGTGTTACCAGGCTCAACTGAACGCAGCACAGTCCTGCATCTGTCTAGTTCCCAAGAAACTTCACAAAGGACCCGACACCTTAAACCTTCCAATGAAACTGAGGAACTTCACCACAACCTAGCTAAAATAGTTATTAAAATCTCATTGGTTTACCCATCTTCAAGTTATTGTCATCCAGAGATACAAATTATTGGCTCACATTAAAGTAAGAGAAAATTAACCATGAAAATAACAGTGAATAGCATCAGTGTCCCTAGACAGTTGAGGCCTGTCGCAGCAAAGTTGTTCCGACAAGCCTGACTGGATGCTTTCCCTGGCCAAGCAACTGAAGGTAAGCTGTACTTTTGTGGCCTTTTCTTCAGTCTCAGGGTAAAAATATATGCTGGACAGTAGATCATGGAAGCCACAAAAACACATTTAGGGCAAAAGATTTTCCAGGGTCCTTAAGTGTGAAAATATTTCCAGTTTAACTATTTTTGGAAAGGGCACCAGCTGAAGTCAAACATTTTCCAAATGGATGATCCTGCTTTCTCAGTCTACCCGAGCACAAACTGGAACTGAATATCCCAGGCAGAAACTTTGCAAGTACTTCCCTTGAAAGCTTGTCTCCCCCTAAGTCCTCCTAAATGCAAATAGCTTTTTTTTTTTTCCATGAATGTGTTCCTAGTTCTCCTTGCCTAATTACCTCACCTCCCTAGGAGGTGAAAAGTCAACAGCCTGATCAATGGTTGGCTGCACAGATCTTCAGCAAAACCCAAGACTTCTAGCAATTCTTGCTATTTAATACCTGTAGTGGTTTATCAGCAATTTAATGTGTTTTGCTTTTAAGAGCATTTAAGCCTTCTGCAAACTTAGTATCCTGCAGTACAGCTTTTCTGGAAGCGCAGCTGCCTGCACAATGCCAAACCCTCTGGGACAAGAAGGAACAAGCCCCATTGCAAGCAGGCAACGGGAGCGGCATTGCAGAGGCTGACAGCTAAGGTTTGCCTTTCCATGTTGAAGAAAAGCTGTGGAGGAGGGTAAACATGGTTAAGCAGAAGACAGAAACCACCAAAAGAAAACACGAGAGCCCTGTCTGACCTGCAGCATGGCTCTGTCCAGCGCCCATGCTGGATTTGCAACCGGTACTCAGGACTGAAAGAGGAGCCAAAATCTCTGGCTGCTACTGAGCTATTTCTTACTGCCCTGGGGAAGAGGGGGGTCACTTTGAACCAACATTAACAGTAAGGAATCCTTGCAGCTGTGTGTTTTTGTTGGGTTTTCTTCATTTTTAAATCCAAGGACAGGAGGGTCACTGGCCATTGCTGCTGCAATGCTCAGCCCCCCTGAGCTGCCTCACTACCTGCTGCTCATGCTGCTTCATGTCAGCTGCAAAAAACCTCTTTTTTGAACTTTTTTTTTTTTTGAGAGAGAAAGAACACAAGGATAAGGTTTCACTAAGCCCAGAAACTGTGAATATAAGATGTGTCAAGGGGAGAGCAGATGAGACCAAGGGCCTCTCCCCTATCCCAAGGGCTCACAATTGCATTGTGGAAACACAGGACATTTCCTACAGAGAAAATCTCAAACAACTCCAGCAAGTGGCCCTTGCTCCAAGCTAGAAGGAGTCATACACCAAAAATACTGTTATTTGAGTTTTGAGCTATGCCAACTGTGGCAGAGATAAATACGCCATCACAGAACAGTGCTGATAACATGGTGGCTGCTGTGCACACAACACGATTGCCCTTCTTCACACCTTTAACAGTGGCCAACAAAGCTTGCTAATGCAGAAAAGGCCACAGTTACATAAAGTCACTTGAGCTTCTTAAGAAGATAAAGCACATGAATTATAATAGTTCAGATGAAATCACAGGGAGTTAATAAGGATTACATATTGGCCAGAAGGTGGACACAGACAACTTCCATCTCCATAGAGCCAAACACTTCCACGATAGCACCTTGAGAAGCCACTCAGCTCTCCAGGGGATGCACAAAGAGCTGGATTGATCTTTGAGAGTTCCCCAACAGAAAAGAAGGTTGTTTCTTAGAGTTACATCAACAACAAAACTTATTTCTCCTCTGTTTTCCCTCAGTTCCTAAAAAAGAAACAGATTTCCAGGGGTTTCTGCATGGGTTATCACTCTCTTTTGATACAGCCTAGCACCGGAGGAGTGGTAGGGGTTCGGTCTCTCAGCCTGCAGTAACTCAACCCTCGCTGAGTCACAAATAGGCACGCACTTCAAGGAAGCGATACCAAGCACCGTACTGACCTCAGCCGCCGAGCTTCCTCATTACAGGAGGCATCGTCATCTGGAGATGAGCATGCAATACTCCCTGCTTATGAAAACCCTGACCTTTCTTTCACATGACTTTATTTCTTTAAGTGATTACATTTAAGAAGCTGCACTTTGTTAACTGAAGTTTTAAAGTAGCGGATGATCCCCAGCCAAAGCCAGCACGGTTACAATGCTCATGTTACCAGTGGGGGCCTGAAACTGGCTGCCCAAACAATTTAGGCTTGATACCGCTTGGAGAGAGCCTAGGAAACACAGTGAAGGTGTGTAGGTAGATGAAAAGATATCTTGCCAAGGGAAAGAAAATTTGCATGCGAATTTCAAGCATAAAATAAAAAAATTCTTAACTCAGTTGCTTGTATCAGCCATTTTCATCTTAAAGGGCAATAATTCTGATTTTTCACTAAGCAGTTTAGGCTGATGCTTCCCTAAGCTTCCTGCACTGTCTGGTTCCTCTTTCATTAGTAGTGGTGCTTCCCCCTCCCCAAACTCGTTTGCTATCTCTGCAGCCCAAACCCTCTGAAGGACAGATAACAGTGCTCTCCTGAGCACAGCGCTGCCTCTCCAGCTCCTCACCCTGCGCACAGGACACGCTTACAATGTGATAAGGACTCTAGAGCTCCTATGCACACCCATTTCTTTCATGCCTTTCTCAAATGGACAACCTAATGAAACTACAAAGCTGTTAATGAAGCCAGCCACAAAAATAATCAGTCACTACTTGAACAAGATAACACACACTTACATATCACCAGAGGGATAGTGTAAGGAACTAGAGGATTATTGTCACCAAGCTTGAGCTGCCAAGTTCTCTTCAGGGATCCCGCCTGGCAAGGGCAGGGAAAAGCTCCAGCACCAAGCAAGTGGGCAGCCCTGAGTGCCCTTAGAGGCTGTAATCGCCCAGATCTGCTTCCCCCGAGACCCCCTCAGCTCCCTGCCAGGCGGATCCCAGCCCTTACCTCGCCTGGGGACACCGGTGGGGTGTGCGGCCGCCCGGCTCCCTGCGCCCGTGCCGGGGCTACCTGTGGCTCCGGCTCGTCTGCCCCGCG
>VZZY01008433.1:11373-23105 GCA_013400335.1 Eurystomus gularis
GCTGCGCAGCTCGGGGGGCCGGCGGGGCAGCGCCCAGCCCCGGAGGGTCCCACGCGTCTCGGGGTGCGCCGGGGCAAGGCTGGAGGGAAAGGGTCGTGTTCTCTGGGACACCCTGGTCTGAATTTTCCCGTCCGGCTCCGCCGAGGAGTAAAGGTGACCGGCATCTGGAAGGCTCGGGAGGCGGGACGTGGGAATCGCTTGGGAGCAGCCCGAGGCAGAGGAAGGGAGATGTGGCGTGGAAAGAGGGAATCGTCGTGTGCCAGCGGCTGTTTGCTTTCCGAGTTATTTCTGGCAATTGCTCTGCTGTGGAGGATTTATTTTTTTTTAACTGTTTGGGGGAAGGTGTGTTTATGTTGCGCTCCTCCGAGCGTTGATGCTCTCCATTGGCTGAGGAAGGCTGTAAAATCAGTGTTTTGCAAATGCCGATCCACCCAGTTAGTTACTCTTCCCCTATTCCTAATGACAGCTCCATAAAAAACCACATCATCTGCATCTTTTTCATCTTGCCCTGTGAGATTTGTCTGCTGGCGTGTTGCAGCCTTTCTTGGCAAGGGCTGACTCTCCCCAAGGACTGAGGGGTCTGGTGTGTTTGTCAGGCACTTTGCGTAATGCAGGATGACAGCTGGGATGCAAATGCACCAAAACTTTTTTCAATGTAGGCTCAGTCTTTGTTACATTTGGGTGTTTTTCCCCCTTTCCAGGAAATTTATGTTACACAGGCTGGAAGATAAACCTGGTGCCTTCCTGGGCTCTCCTCCAGCCATAGGGCAGGACAGGGAAGCAGAAGCAGAGCAGTGCTCTACTCAGGCCTGTTAACAGGACCAAGGAGCCCTGGCCTGGCACCCTGAGCTGCCTGGTGCTGTAGAAAATTTGGTATCACTGGGTGTAGAGTGACCGTGGCTCCTGCCCAGTGACTCAGAGGATTGCTCTTGTTTACAGCTATTGCTTTGCTCCTACTGGTGTTATAGTAGGCAGCTGCCTACTCTATGCATGCCTGACTCCAACCCAGGGCATGGAAATAGATTTCAGTAAGGCTGGTGGTTTCCAAACCGTGCAGACTGAGGGGGGGACCCCGATTCAGCTGTTGAAACACAGTGATGGGCCACCACTTACGCCTGGCTGAGCTGAAAACCCTTTGTTGTTCCCTGGGTCATTTGCAGGATGCTTGCACCAGCCTCTTCAATGAGCAGTGATTTGTTGGCTGTGCTGGGGAGCTCCTGCAATGGATGCTGCTCTCGCCCCTCATTCTCACCACCCTGTAGCCTGGCTCAGTGTTGACTGTAGCAGGTCCTGTTGTGTGGTTCTTTGCAATGCGGGGGGGAAAAAAATATTAATGTTGAAAAAACCTGAAGACTCCTTGAGACTTTAAAATCTTTAAAAATATTAATTCTGAATTAAACATTTTATATTGCTAAATGTCAGAGAGAAACAAGTTAACATAAGGCAAAATCATTCTAAACCAAGTACAACTTGGAGCGATCCTATATAGGGTCAGTTGATTTCTCTAACACTCTGCAGAGAGCTGAATATGGGACTGAATAAATACGGGTTGAGGGACTCCTGGTGCTTGTCCAGGATGTTGCAGAGCAGTTTGCGAAGTTTCCAGTAAGTTTGCTTAATGTGGCCTTACTCAGTTGTGGGGCACTCCCGTAATTATGGCTGCAATTAAAAGCAGGAACATCCATTTACATAAAGTGCCAGTCCTTTTAAATCGGCACATCATCTAATGAGAGCATTCGTGCCGGGATAGTTTTGCAGGATGAGGACCCAAAGCTGAGAGCGTTTCAGGGAGGATTTTGTTTCAGAACTTTTTTTAGGTCATTTGAAGGGAGAGTCTGCTTTGAAATAGGACATTTTGTTTCATAAAGGAATTAAGTTATAGATATAGCCCTTACCAGCAGCAGGATGTTATTGCGTCAATGTTCCTTCTGCTCTTATGAGTAAGAGATTTGGTAAATCCAACTTGTGGATGATAGCTAATTGCTAATGAAGCACAATGGATGTGTTCTAAATTGCTCACTGAACTTGCATGGTTTCCTTGGGCCTCTGCGTGTGATGTCCACAGATTTTTCTTTGAGATGAATATAAATGTTAGACTTTACATACTGGAAAATTTCACGTATGTGGGGAATGTTTCAGCTTTCTTCTGAAGGAAATGACCTGGTGGAGTACTCTCACCCTCTCACTCTGTATTTTGTTTCTTTGTTATTTGTGTGGTTTTTTTGTCATTCATTGGCTGTTTGGTTTACTGGATATAGTATAAGCTCGTGTTCCTAAAGCCTGGGTGGGGCGGGTCTGTGGGTAGACTCACAAGGTGAATGTAGTAGAAAGGGTAAAATTCTCAAAATACAACTGAGAAAGCACCAGCCATGGGTCTGAGAAGTGCTGGGCTCCTTGGGTCTGCTCTGGTTTTCCCCAGAAGCCTTTTTTTCTCATTTTAAGTCAAATAATTATCCTGTTAACCTTTTGTCACAGACATAGCACTTGACTTGCGGTCTCTGAGGGTGTTAAGAAGTTACATAATTAAATCGTTTAAGGGAGTAAAGGAGAATAATTAACTCCAAACTCATTAGTCTGTCTAGCTGGGCCCTCCAACAGCTAAAATTAAGTAATTTAAGTTGATTCCTGGCTTTACTTAGTTTTCATCAGGCACTCAAAATGAGGATATGGGAAAGAGTATCACACTGCTTTACACAGGTTGTTATTTTCAGAGGTGGTGGATTTATTTCAGGTAGGGTTTTGTTGAGCAGAGCGGTAGTTTCAGCACTGGCCTGGCTGACTGACAAGATACCACACAGGGCCAGTTGGCTAATAACCAGGCTTGTTCTTGGGTGTCTGCCAAAACCTGGCCCTAAACATTGTAATTGCGTGCTAATTATGAATACTAATCTCCAGATGAACTTAAGGTATTACCCAGTGAAGTCCTGACCTTGTAGCTGTTGTGGGGTGATGTGTGCAATGTGGCAGTTTTAACTCAAATCCCTGTAATGTGGTGGGCCTTTGAATCTGTTTCCATGCAAAGAGGAGAAACACTTGTGCTTGTGCATAAAATGTGTAAACTTACGTGTGCTGTGCTAACGGTGCAGTTGTCAGTGCCTATATGGTTGTGTTTTGGTTATGTTGAACTAGCTCATCTCTTATTTGAGAAGCTGGTGGATGGGGAACTCTTCTGTATGTTGGCGTCTGCAATGTTCGAAGATCTGAAGTAATGCACTGGAATTAATCCTGAAGGCTTTAAGCTGCCATAGTAGGTCCTGAGTGCAAAAAATGAGTCTCCTAATTGCAACTGACTTTTATCCGTGTGATCGATAAAAGGGATGTTTTGTAATGTTTTATTAATAAAACGGGTGCCCTTGTGGAAATAATGCGTCTGTTACAGCTTCAAATTTGTATGTGTTGGTGTAATTCCAGTACAGCTGGTTACTAAGATATCTGAAATGACTGTGTGGCATTAGTTTCCAGATGATTCAGTACATTACTATCTTGTTTACAGGCCATGCACAAGTAGAAAAAGGTAGGAAAGGGTAACTAAGAACGGAGTTTAAGTTCCTACCTCCCTTTTTCACTCCAAAGTTGACTCCCTCACTTTTTCCTGTATAATTATTTTTCCAAATGTGAATTTTCTTCTCTTTCTGCACAGTGTCATAGTTTAGGAGTAGGCTTCATGTGTGTTGTGCCTTGGCACCGGTAATCGCTGTGCTGCTGGGAGAGCTGTGTGACCAGAGCTCCCTGGCAGCTGTTCTCCTCTGAACCAGAGTGACAACACTCCCCAGCGTGCCAGCCATGAGTCTGTTGTGGGGTTGGTACGTGTCACTAAAGTGATACCTAAAAGTGACTTAGACACACTATTTCTGCCTTCCTCGGAAGAGCCACTTGTGGTGTTGCATCTTTTGAAATGGATGTACACATGAAGGACTTCTCCATCTGTAGACAGCAGCGTATTTTGTTAGTGGGATTAGTCTGCACTGGAGCTGCAGAGGCTTTGTTTGATCCTGCATATGTTTTAGGTGCATAAATGGGGAGGTTTCCTTAAGCAGCAAGAAATCCTCTGACTGCATTATATACAGTGTGCCAGTGGGTAGTTTAAATCAAATGATGCAAGGGACAAAATATTTGTGGTGATTTATTTATAGTTAAAAGCTTCCATATGACCACACGCAGCCTTTTTGACATAACTTGTGTTCGTTGAGCTCCTCGATTAGTTTGTTTTAAAGCACCTGAAATGGCTTCTGACCAGTTATTGCTGCCACAACAGTATTTGGATTTGAGACTGGCTTTTTCTTCCTTTTCAGTTTTATTTTATGGTCATATATCCATGGAAATCTAATTGATGTTGTCGGTTAATAACAAGCAGCATTTGCTGATCATGGGAACCCTATGGATATCCTTCAGCATAGAGGTCTGCAATGTTTACCTCCTGCATTAAGGAGGGAAAAAATAGAAGAGCTTTGTAGTTTTTCCACTATCAACATGAAACTGCTTTCCCCAAAACAAAGGGGAGATTTCAGGGGCTTGTGACCTCTTGCAATTAAAAAAATTCAGATGCCTTGTGAGAGGCAGACTGATGGGTGAAGGAGGAGGGGAAAAAAGCAGCAAGGCAGCCCTTGCTGTGAAGGAAGTAAGCACTCCTGTTACAGCTGAAGTCATGACTCATTTTTGGTAGGAGAACCATCTAGCTGCTTCCCCCCCCCACACCCCTTCCCTGAGAAATGCTCTGTTTGGGGATTAGAATATGGCATCTTAAAATTCAAGTGGTTCTGGAAGAGGTGTCTTCCACAGATTTTATGTCTTGGGGTTGCAGTTGCCTTTTCTTCCCCATGTTGTGGCCATTCCAAGGACCTGGGCTTATCTGGTGTCAATCTTGTGTCTGATGGGACAGGTCAAAGCACCTTGTGTAGTGGGAGCATTGGCAGGGCAGTTCTCCTCTCTTGGTAGCCAGTTTTTCCTGAAATGTAGGAGACTAATGTTTCTGAGACCCCTGAACTGTGTCAAATAAGGCTCAAATCAATTAGTGACTTCAGATGCCCTTGGTGGGGTGAGGGGGAGACCTGAGAAGGACAGAGACCAACCCACTGTGTGGTGGCTGGAGCCAGCAAGCCTGGACAGCTGGTGTTTCACTGGAGGAGGCGAGCGTGAGGGCTGGTGTGCTTATTCTCTTTTTGGTTTTCGGGGGGTTTGGGTTTTTTTTTGGTTTTCCATCTTTGTATCCCACATATGTTCTGCTTTCAATTTATGTTTAAATTCTGGTGCCAAAGGCTCTCACATCTGCTGTATGTGATAGAGTATGGCCTGAATCATTTTTTATCATTTATTTTCTGTAGGGAGACTTGTGCTGTACTGAAGTGGGTTTTTTTGGAATATGAAGAGAATTAAAGGATTTTTTCTGTTTGCTTGTTTGTTTTTGTTTTTTTTTTAAAGGAGATTTCTTTGCTGATGTTATGATGGTGACTCTCACTTTGTAAATGTTTCCCTTTGCAAGAGCTTTTATTTGTAGCATTTATGTGTTTAGCCTGCCTGCACTCCATCAATTAGATTATTTTGGCTGTCATAATTTTATTATCCTTATTAAGCTTCCTCATCTATATATTGATGCTGTTAGTCTCAGGAGCTGATAAGCCATGCAGCTGTACTGGCAAAATACACAGAAAATGAGAAATCTGCCCTGGAGGCTGTGAAGACTAAGATTCACCAGTGATGTGGATTTCTGTATGTCTGGCTTATGTTTTATTGTCAGTTGGGGTTTTTTTTTCGCTTCAGCGCTAGGTTTTAGACTACATGACAGCATTGCAGTTTGCTAAATAAAGATTAATTTTGCTTTTATTATAAATTCTTTCATCAGTAGTTTCTGAGAAGCTTTGCCCTAGTTTGCTTGTATTTTTATTTGGATGAATACACTCCTTCTTTCATAAAGCTTAAGAATATTTCAGAGGCAGCTGGTATCACATATGCTGTGAGGTTTTTTCCTCCCTGTATTAGTGTCAGTTTTCCATGCTGGCTTTCCAGAGGGATTTATTCTTTCCTTCCAAAACCTGCTTTCCTGTCTCTGTTGCCTACGGGACACGCATGAAACCAAGCGTAACTAGGTGCGTGCAGAGGACTTTGGGCGCAGCCACTGCCCCATTAACTCCTTTGCTTCTGTTGCCATGGGCTTTTTCCTTAATCACCTTCTTATCCCATGTGGTAATAGATGCTGGAGTGCTGTACTCTGCTGGACCTTAACTCCTGTCCCCCTGTTTTTTTTTATTTGCTCTAGATCTCTGCCAAGCTTAGTCCCTCTTACATGAAGTTGTACAACCTCCACCTTGGCCTCTCCTGTGCTGAGCCCATTTTGGGCACTTCTATTGACGTGCAATGTCACTGAAATGTTTGAAGACCCTTGTTTTTGTTCTTGTTCTCTGTGACCTCTCTGCACAGTTGCTGCTGTTTCTAACATCTTGTTTTTCTGTCTTTCATGATACTCTTCTCCCCTCCCTGCCTGGTGTTTCCTCTTCCCACAATTTGACCTTGTCTTGCTCTTGTCTCCCCGTGCCCTATTTCAGGCGTTCACATGGCTTCAACTTCTATTATGTGCTGATGACTCACAGATGCACTCTACCACCTTGACGTTCGTCACCTAGTCCAGCAGCTCTCTTCCTCCTCACTTTTTTTCTCTTTGATTTCTCTCTCGGGAGTCATTCAATATTTAAGCCCCAAACCCTGGATGGTGCTTCCTAAATTCTCTTAATCTCTTATATTTTAAAGTGCTGCCACCTGAATAGCTACCTTAATCCCAAATCCTTTGTGACCTTTTTTTAAAATTGATTTGTTTTACTTCATGCATT
Organism: Eurystomus gularis; assembly: GCA_013400335.1. Taxonomy (NCBI): domain Eukaryota; kingdom Metazoa; phylum Chordata; class Aves; order Coraciiformes; family Coraciidae; genus Eurystomus; species Eurystomus gularis. The sequence goes on from VZZY01008433.1 coordinate 18,195, forward strand.
TGGATCACACGCAGATCATACATATTTGTTGTCAGTGTATTTCTCCTTTTCTGGCTCATCAGACAACTTTCCTAATGCAAGTAATAAGGGTTTACAGATGTTTTTCTTTAAAGTGGCTGTCCTGAGAAATTCCACTTCTGAAGTCAGTTGATAGTGCTTGGTTTTAAAGACAACATTAAGTATTTCAGTTCCACTCTGAGAGTGGCTGCCCTTGTTTTGCTATTTTTTTTACATTTAGCAGTGCAGATCTAGCTGTTATAAACAAGTGGGATTCATGGCATCCTAGCTGAAGGAAAGGACAAGGAATACATATACATCATAAATGTTAAAATATTTCATAGAAAGCTAGCTGTAAGTGAGCATAATTCATAAGCCTTTCAGCCTGGAGAAGGCTTGTCTGTTTTATTTAAAATTGCTAATGCTTTCCATGTGCTCCTTTTAACTGTATTCTTACTTGTAACAGCAAACCCAGACTCGGAATTGGGACAGTTTTTCTAGATGCTTATATGACTGGAAAGGAATAGAGAGTTTTAAGGTGATAGAAACACTTTCAGACTGCTTAGTGGAGATTGCTTTTGTGCAGTTTCAAGAGGCACAAAGACAAACATCCCAGTGGATGCAAGTATGGTTTTGCTTTTCCTTCTCTTTCAAATACTACAAAGGTACCAAGCCTTGGTTTTCCTGCCTGGGTTGTATCATGGATTCCAGGTAACTGGTGCAGCAGTAGGTAAGTGGACTTGCTGCTGTCAAGGAAGACGAGAGCATATCAGGGTACAACACCCACCGGCGTCCAGAGGTTGAAGGCTGTACGTGCTGTTGCTGTAGTAACAACATCGGATACGACCACAACAAAGTGTAGGAGCGATTGTCCTCAGTAGACTTACCATCTCGGCAATTCAGTATTTTCAGTTACCCTCTAGATCCATGAATGTAAATAGGCAATTTGTGCAAATACCATGTATTTTAATGTCACCTTTTAGAAGCATGCACCTCCTCACGTAAATAGCTTGACGTCTCTGGTATGCAGTAAGCTACAAAGGTTTTTTTAACACTGAGTTGTGCTCAGAAGACATGAAAAATGGATGCCATCTTTCCTTCATGTCATAACAGGAAGATTTAAAATATTACTTAATGTTGTGGTGATGGAAATAGTTTTAAGCAGTACCTGGAAGCACCACCTGAGGATCTGGCCTATTTTTCAAGGACATAATTGCAATATTCTCTCAGAGGTAAAGGTGGGGGGTGACTGCTTGCACTGGAGGTGTAAAGTATTAGTGATTTATCCTTCATGTTTGAAGAGTACAGTTAATGCAGACCAGCCTTAAATCTAAGCCTCGTGTTAGTCTTAACACAGGAAACTTGTTAACAAGAGAGAACATGAGAACAATGGCATCTCACTGGTAGCGTTTATCTCCAGATGCTTGGTTTTTTCCACATTTAAAATAAAGCGATCATTTTGTCTGAAACGTGACAAACATCTAAACTAACATGTTTACATTTAGAAATAATAACAGTACTCAAAATGGCTACACTTTCAAGACTGTTTCACATAAAGATAAAATAACATAGTAGTTGGTAGTAGGGTGCATGGGAATCTGGGTTTATTTTCTGGGATTCTCATGCAATCCACATGTTGGGGAGATGATGTTCTGCTGATAACCTGCATCTCCCCAAGTAATCTTAGATTGTCTCATAGGTTTTATATGCATAAGGCACAACGCGTGGGTTCTGCAGAAAGCCATCCGAGACTTTATTGGTACAATTCTTACAATAAAACCCCTTGTACAGCTAGTGTTGGTTTCTTGATTATTAGGTCATCATGGTTTTGAAAGCACATAACTGTGCTGGAATCAAGCCACACATAAGCGCCGCTGCAAGAAATACATTGTTTTGCATGCAGGATGAATAACGTATCACAATGTTTCAGTAGACGATGGAGAATATATAATGAATGCAAATTAGTGTGGGAATTTGCCCTCTCTCCAGCCAAAAGAAGTGTGGTGTGAAGCTCCTGAGTGCCTGAGCCTTGTCAGATCCTCCTTTGTATCAAGTGTGCTGATGATTGTTAGAGTAGATGAGAATTTGTTTTCTCACCAATTTACTTTATCCCACCATCTCCCATTTGAGTTATTTTTCTTACCTATGCAAAGGAATGTAATTTTGTTTCAGCTTAAGGAATCCCTCTAGTATCTGTATTTGTACAGCTTTGTGAGATCCTAGATGTTGTTTAAATCTGTTCCCCAATTAACACTGAAGAGATTTCTTGTTCTTAGTAGTAGCTCATTCTCATACGAAGCGTGATTACGCATGTTGTTTTTTTTCTGAATCTCTTTGGTAGATTGATCTGTAGCCAGGAAGTCTAGTAGTAAAATGAACTCATAAAATAACTTCTAAAGGTGTGTATTGCTGAGGGCAGATTCTTTTTTAGTTCTGAATCCTTAATGGCTTTGCTTGTCTTTGAGGTAGCACTCTACTTTAGGACAGCTGGAACTTTTCCCCCTTAGGCAGTGATGGGAAATAGGATATGGAGTGGATGGTGCCAGCAACTCATTTCTCAGAAGAAATGGAGGAAGAGCTAGGGCTGTGTATCACAAGGCCTGGTCCTCATGATTTCAGGTGGTTTGGAATCAAGTCCTAAATGGCAGGACCTGTGAAGATGGTATGGGGAACCTGCTGAACTTGTCATGTGGGGTGCCTGAAAGTTTTGGGGACTTAGTGGGTCATTTTTGTTGGCTTGACTTCTGGGATATTATACTGTGGGAAGACAAAAAAGATGGTACTTTTGGTTGAGGAGAAAACCATAGGCAGTCTTGAGGACACAAGAAGACTTAATTTAGAAGCTGACATAAAAAGTCCTGAGAAGGTATGAATCAACGTATGCAATTTTGCTAATATAGTATTGCATCTCTCATCCTTGGTTGCATATTGTGCTTGCCAAGCTCTTCATGAGAAGGAGCTTAATTCTGTTCTCTGTGGGAAGTTGTATGAAAGCTTTTAACTTGTGAGGGATCTCCTCTGCAAGATGACTGCTCCGAAGGCCTCGTCTTTGTCATCATCCAGGATCTCAGGAAGAGAGCCACCTTCTTGGTTGCTAGTGCAGCTTCTCTTGGTTTCCTTGGCAATTGAAGAGCAAAGCTGAGTTGGTACTTCCCGTACAAGGGTGACAACATACCTAGCAGACAGGCGTTGTGTTTTTGGCAGGTTGTTAAAGTCTCCTCTTCCACAGTGAGGGAAAAACCTGCCAGGCTTGATCTGTACTTCAGGAACATGGGAATTATCTGGGGGAGGGAGGAGTCTGTCCCCTGCTGAGTTGCTAGTGTAATAGGGGATGGGATCCAACAGTATCCCATCTGCTCTTCGGTTGTTTTGGTCATTATAGCGGAAACTTGGTGCAGTTGCAAGTTTGGATGTTGTCATTCATTACCCAGAAGCTGCAGCTTTTTGCCACGTAAAAGCACTGTAACAAATGCTTGGTCAAAACGAAAACATCAACACTATAGAGCCTGTAAGGTACGTGGGGAGAAGTCCCTCCCATTTCACCTGAAATCCAGTTTTGAAATGTTGGAGTGTTGTTCTTTGTGAGCAAGCAGGTTGAAGCATAGTTGTGTGTTTGGTCACCATCTCTTCCAATTGGCTCGCTGTGTTGTAACAGCCTTGTATATTAGATAGCTGTTGCTGGCTCTCCTCGGGTGATGCTTCCAGCTGCAGAGATTTTGGCCAATGAAGGACTGCCACGAGCCTGCTGAAGGTATACTTGACATAATTTTTTATTTAAAAAGAAAATTATATGTACAATAGGAAATATCCTGTATGGTTTATACGAATATTGTGATGCAGCATAGCAGGCTGCCAGTTAGCTGGTCAGAGCCACGTGGAATTGGGGACTGTTGGTTGGATGCTGAAGCTGGATATGCAAGATGTACATGTGTGGCTGAAGGCTGTGCTGGTGCGTGTCTGCGTTTCTCAGATAACATTAATACATAATGACCTTTTCAAATTCTGTGTTCCTCTGTGTCTCCTTAAAGTGTGCTGAAACTAAACCGGTGTTGTGAGATGTGGCTGGAGGTTTATAGAGTAAAGTTGTAAGCTGGTGGGAGGGGTCACACAGTCCTCTATACACCTTCTTAAGGGGGGAATAAGGACTCTAACTGATCTCTCCTACTCACTACTGTACTATGTAGAAAATGTAGATATCTATTTTAAGATGGAATAATTTAAACTAATTCCTGCTTGTTACTTGTGGCTAGAACAATAACCTGCCAGTTGCGATAAAGAACACCTGGATTTAGGTTTTTGCCAGCTATTTACTCCCAGTTCTGTGTGTAGAGGTCAGCTGCTATTGGTTTTCTCAAAGTGGTAAATAACTGATACTGCAGGGGTAAAAAAAAAAAATCATGACATCGTGGAAAGAGAATTGCTTTAGAGAAATTGAAGTATTAGGTTAATGATGAACTATAATTTGTTGGTGTTTAATATCTAGAAAGAAATGGGGATATTTAGTTCGGAGTGTGGACTCCTTTCTCCTCCCTCCCCCCCCCAGTAATTTGGTGTGTGTTTGTTTGTTTGTTTTTCACGTGGTTGAGAAAATAACTCAGGATAGTAGATAGGCTTTTCTTCCCTGTAGTTGTCTGTCACCTCAGTCTGTACCCCGGGTACAGAAGCCAAGAGCTGGCGGCCTTTCCGAGCAGCGCTCCGTGCAGCGTTGCCACCTCCCGGCACGGCGCTTCCAGCGCAGCTTCGTTCGCTTTCGCATCTCAGGAACACGCAGCTACTCCGTTTTTCCAGGGCCGTGCTCCGGGGGCAGGCCAGCTGCCGCAGCTCGGCCTGTTCTGAGCGAGCTTCCACCCGGCAGCGCCGGGAAGCGGCCGCTGCCCTGGCCGGGGCCCGGCGGGCACACGCACGTCCCGGTGG
>VZZY01008433.1:27360-91356 GCA_013400335.1 Eurystomus gularis
GGGTGGGGGCCGGGAGGGCGCTGCGGCCGCCGCCCCCCCCGAGCTCCCAGCCCTTCGCTGGGCTTTGACGCGCCTCTTGCCTCGCCTCTGCTGCCAAGGGCTCTTCTGCCGGGGCTGATGGGCCGGGGTCGGGGGCTCTGCGGGCCGAGGCCGTCGCGGTCCCCCGGGAGGATCGCCTGAAACGCCGGGCACGGCAGAAAACCCCGGAGCTGCTGGACCTGAGCCCAGCAGAAGGCAGCAGAGCTTGGCTGGGCAGAGTCTCTTTTCTAGTTGCTTTTGTGGGTGATTTTTTTTTTTTTTTCCTTAAGCTCTCTGGTTCCAGGCAGCCTTTATACTCAGCATATTCTCCTTGAAGAGAGGCCTAAAAATGTCACTGTGTTTTTGGTTTTGCCTTTCAAGGCCAATGCTGTATCAGGCCATCTGGTGTATGAGTTAATGGCTTTCCTTATTTTGAGGTGCAGCCAACCAAGTCATCGGCCTCTAAAGACTTTGGCTGTGGCCTTTGTAAACCATAGTTTATTGACAAACTTTGCCCGGCTTTTTCTTTTTTTTTTTCTTCTTTCTTTTTGTTTTCTTTCCCTCACTTAAATAACTGAGGTTCCGTACACGGCAGTTTTGCAGACAAAAGGGGCTTTGTAGTGGGGAATTGTTTTTATTTGTCATGCAAAGAGGCTGCGCTGACAGAGCTGAGGGCTCTGCTGGTGTGGCCGGCGTCCATGGGCTGCAGCCCCTCGGCTCTGGTCTTGCTTTGGTCCGACCCTTGCAAAAAAAAGCCCAGACTTTCTTGGTTTCTGCTGGGCAAACAGGCATGTGTTTCTGTGTGAACCGAATTGCTCCAGCGCCTGAAGAGCAGTAGGTGTGAAGGGGAGATGGATGCTGAAATAGGAAAAGGGTCAGAAAGTGTGTTTGCTTTGTAAACACACTAAAGAGAAAGCTTCATTTTGGCCTTAATGTGGCATCTCTCTTTCAAACAAGAGGACACTTGACACTGATGCTGTTTTTGACACAGATGCTGTTTAAAAAAACAAAACCAAACAACACAAGAACAAAATTGCACATTGGTGACATACAGAGTCTTCTTGGCAGAATTGTTTAGCTTCTCTTGACTAGAAACTAAAAAGGAATTTTCATGTACCTGTATTTTTTGTTGGATTCAGTAATTTTTGATGCCTGTCTCAGGCACTGAGAAACGTTTTTGCTAGAAAAACAGATTTGGGAATATATATATTATTTTTAATCGTTTTGTACACATTTGCTCTTACAGCTCTACTCATAATATGTCTTCAGTGATTTGTCATACATAAAAATTGCCACCAGCCTAGAGAGGAGCTGAATTCACTCTTCCTTAATAAAAGCTTCTATCTTGTTTCAGCAAACCGAGAATACAATGTAATTTTCCCCCTGCAAGGCTGCTGCAGAGTCCTTTATCCCCAGATCTCCATTTATTATTCCTTGTCTCACATTCGGATGGGGCAGAGTGACCTGCAGGCCTTGTAGCTGTGCTGCGGCAGCTCAGGATGGACTGCCCAGATTGGTTGATGTGGGCAGTGTTGCGTTGACCAGTTCCAGTTTTCTGCTGCTACTGGTAACTGTGTTAAATGTTACTGTTCAAAAAAATACAAGCTCAAGTTAGAAGTGGATTTCTTGTCCTCGAGAGTAGCTTTCCAGTGGAAGCAGTGAAGCTAGGCACTCTGACATCTTCTGAATTTCTAGGCTAAGCAAAATGAACTCTTTCAGTCTCCTTTGGTTGGGTTTTTCATTTAGTTTATAATGTAAATGACCTTTATCTGTACTACTTTTAGTCTATCTTTCTAGAAAGTGGGTGAGCAGAATCGTGTGTATTTCCAGTTGAGCACTCGATAGATCCGTCTTCAAAGGGACTCAGTCTGTGTTAGCTGTTTTTAGCATGGTTTTCTAAAAGTTGTAGCAACTGGAATTATTTGGAGGAGAAGCAATCTGGCTAGCTGTGCAAGTGTTTAACTGTCATGGGGCTTTGAAGAGCTTGCTCTTTTAGTCTGTACTTTACACAGTCTTCAAGGAGGAGTTCTGGCCACACAGAGTCTACTGAGCAGACTCAGTTTTTACAGCTGGTAGGACCAGTAAAATGAAGGTAACTGCTCTAAATGACTTTCCAAAATAAGGCGTTAAGGCAGGAGAAATTTATGTTTCTTATTAATTACTGCCACTTGCCTATTGTGAGAGTTTTTGTCTGTAAGTAGGTTGAAGTGAAGCTACTCTTGGCATCAGATGTCAGACTGCTTCAAGCTCTGTGAATCAAGCAATGGACTACAAACATGGACATGAAAAATAAATAGCAGTTGTATTATATAGAAAGTTGTATTGAGAGCCTCAAAGAGGGTGTTTATAGAGTGAAAGATAAACAATGAACTTCCTGTGGTTAAACATTATTTACCCCACTACCACAGCTAATGGCTTTGTTTTCCTAAAGCTGCTGGAATTTGGTCGTTCTAATGATTTTTATTTGCTGTTCTTACAGTATTATGAATGTACATCAGGTCCAAAAAAAAAGTATCAAATGAAGATTATCTTTGCTCTAAACAACTCTACCCTTTGAGCTCACGCTGCTGATGTGTCCTTGTACTGGCAACCTTAGGAACTGAAGATGGAGAAAGCGAATGGGGTAAGGACAACACCCAGCTGTAGCCTGAGGATCAGGGTGTGTGGTGGGACCATCGCTGTTGGCATCAAAGCTGTTGGAAGCAAATGGTAACCCCAAGCAAGTGGATGGCAGAACTGCTAGGAGCAGCTGGTGGCATGAGGCTGGACAGAGGAGAAATATGGATTCTGAATCCCTTGTACCAAGGTGATGTTAGAAACTGGTGCTTAGGACAAAAGGAGAAGAGACAAATTAGAAGATAATGGACTTCTTCAGGTATAGGAGCAGGACGCTCTTCAGGAAGAGCAGCAGGATGGGAAAACTGTTACTATGCAGTTTGAAGAAGGGTGGCCAATTGTCATCATTGATCAGTAAGAAAAAATGGATTAGCAATATTTAAACTGGATAAGTGATAGGAAAAAACATGTAGGGCTAAAGTTATTTGGAAGGGTGGCTGTATTGGCTTATAGTTAAAGATACTTGTTTATGAGCCTCTAAATAGTACAGTCATTTTATAGGACAGGCCTGGAGTTGAAGGCCATAGAAACAGCAAGAATCCTTCATGAATTTCAGATGGCTGACTGTAGCAGCTTGATACAAAAAGCATATGACCTTAAAAGTTGACTTAAAAATTTAACATGGTTAAGGAAAAAAACAAATCTCATTTTGGGTGGAAGGGACAGTTGACAACATGCTAGGTAGCAGGTGAACTTTAAAAACCCTCTTGTTTCTGATTTCACAAGACCATGAGTTTTGAGGGCTGATGAAATGCTGCACAGCTGATCTGGGCTGTTCAGTGTCCCAGTTTGGTTTCACAACCTTCTTCTGCATCTTGCACTATTTTACAATAGTGTTGTGGAGGCAAGAAATGAGCATGTAGTTTCTTTTCTCGACTGTTAAGTCTTAAACTTCAGAAGGCTAGGCAATCATCATTTTGTTTCAAGCTGCAACTCACTGTGTTGTTCAGTAGCATGTAAGAAATTTTTAACTGGGATAATGACTTTGCTTAAATGGCAATACTTGATTTTAATGTGCTTCATCACCTGGCCATTTTCCTTCACTGATTGCTGTTTTAAGCATGTTTTTTGTGTGTTCCCTCTAAGGGAGAGGACGCAATGTTTTGCCTGCTGTTTATAAACCTGCATATGTTACAAACATCTATTTTAAAGAAAGAAACTGAGTAAAGTTGTAGAGCATCCTTAGCAAATGATGGCATACAACCGTACAAGTTTTGTTTTATTGTTCTGAATGTGCATGTTCCTCTAGCAAAATCAGTGTTGATAGCACATGCACAGGGTGGGGCTGTCAGGAACCCATAGGAGTTACATACATATTAAAAAATGAGTTTTTTCTTGAGACTAGATTGTGTAGAGAGATTCCTGGAGGTAAACCAGACAATGCGGTGATAAGGAAATGAGAGAAAGCTGCACTTAGGAGTCTGCTTTGGCTCTGCAGCTTGCACCTGTGTAACTACTTTTGTGCTGCAAATTGTTTTCCGTATAAAGTGAATAACACTAAGCTGCTGTGAAGAGAGGAACTGAGCATTGTGTCATTGGGGAAATGTTAAACCAAAGAGGCTTTTTAATTCCAGGAGTTAGATATGTGTAACTAGTGGTTTGTTTGGGTTTTTTTAATCAGTCCACTTCCTCATGTCAAAATTGCTTACATTTCTTCAAAGGAAATTTTAAGTCTTGCGACACTGATCTTTTAAACACAGTCATTGGAATGAACGTCCTTCCCCACTTGCAGCGAGTGTTGGCAGGATTTTGTTGAGAGAATTGTGGTTTGGTCAGATAAGTGAAATATTTAAATTATTTTTAACTTTTGCATATTTGATACATGCTCGGAACTTTGCATTTTGTTCTGGTCTTGACTTTTTGCTGAGCTCATAAGCAAAATTAAGCCTTGTTAATTACACAGGATCATAAGGAAGGAAACAAGCCTGTGTTTGCTGTGCTGAGTCTTGTGTGTGGTTGAGAACACTACGCTGAGGTACGGAAGAAATAAAGTAGTTGCTTTGTGTGCTTTTACTTTTAGTCCTGTCATTTAGGTGTTAACATCTGCTGTTGTGGGCAGCAAATTTGCCTTTGACTTCTACTTCCAAATGCATAGAATCATAGAATGGTTTGGGTTGGAAGGGACCTTGAAGATCATCTTGTTCCAACCCTACTGTCATGGGCAGGGACACCTCCCACGAGACCAGGTTGCTGAAAGCTCCATCCACCCTGGTTTTGAACACATCTAGTGATGGAGCATCCACAGCTTCCCTGGGCAACCTGTTCCAATGACTCACCACCCTCATAGTGAAGAACTTCTTCCTTTCATCTAATCTAAATCTACCCTCTTCCAGTTTGAAGCTGTTACTCCTCATCCTATCACTACAAGCCCTTATACGTGCACTTGTCACTACCTGCCACCTGGGTAAGTGGTGTTAGACTTCCAACGCTGTTGGCCATATAAACCGGCACACCAAACATTTTTTAGTGCCCCAGATTTTAGATTGCAAACTGGCATCCTCTTTTTGAAGACAGACACACGCGGCTGGTGTATGGTGTAGCAGTGTGTACTGTGTAGTGGTGTTTACAAGGCTATGGTGTTATGTAAGAGCGGAGTATTTAGGATCGTGGGAATCAGTGTTATTCCTTGCAGAGCACTTGTCTTACTGATATTTGCCTTTAAAGAGGAAAGGTGCTTTCGGTCAGCCTGGCACCTCATCAGAATAGGATTGCAATTTGTTTGCTTGGGATCAGCAGATAATTCCCAATAATATGGCTGCACACTAAACAGTGGCACACAGGGTGATCAAAGTAACAGATAAGGCATGTGTGTTAAACTGTATGCAGAGGGCTTTAATAAAGGCAATTTTGCTAGTTTTTGTACCTCTTTGAGGAAATCTACATAAAAAGCACAAGTGATGCCAGACTTGGACACTGATTGCTTGGCAATGGGAAGGAATGTCCCCCGTGCATGTTGCTGTAGTTGCGTTGATCCAGTTTGCTGCTCAGTGAGGAGATCTATTACAAACAACATAGACAGTAGGACTTGTCTTAGGGGGCGATTGTTGGTGTAATCTGTGAAGCAACCGTTCAAGCGGGTTGCAGGTTTCTTCACAGTAGCTTCCTAACCCTTAGTTTTGCGAAGTGGAGTTTTGCTCCAGTATAGCTTTATTGTTACATGACCAAGAGACAGACGTTCTGTGAGAAGGCAAAATTAGTGTATCTCATCCCAGGAGAAGAAAAAAAACCCAACCTCCCTAAAAAACCCAAACAAACAAAAGAGAGAGGTAATCTAGGTATAGTGTTAGTCAGTGCATTCTGTCCAGAATGGGTAGAAAAACCTTTTTCAGATAGCACAGTTCCTTGCAGAGCAGGTGGACCTGAAGCTGTGTACAGAGCCTTTCTGTACAGATCCTGGTTTGTCTTCTACAACTCTTACTTCACTGCTTATACTGGCCAATTGTTTAAAACTCGAGACGTATTTCAGGGGAAGAACCTTTCAAACTAGCTTTGAAGAGCAATGTCTTCTCTTTTAGAATTTCCAGGGACTCGGGGATTTCTCTCATCTCAGTATTTTATGGTCCTTAAAACTAGAAGCAAAGCCATTAAGCTTAGTAAGCACTTTTTGCACCTTTGTACTTCGTAGGCTTTCCTCAGAGCCATTCTTCCTCCCCTGGGAGAGGGGGTTCGCAGGCCTGAACTTAGGACGAAGAGGAAAGAGAAAAGAAAAATTTATCCTTCTTGTTTATAGGCTTCTGCACAAAGGAGCTTACACTGAGGGCTTTTATCAGCATCCTTCTAGAGACGGGGATGTGTTTGGGTGGAGCTGGTTTGGTTTGCAATCGGTTCCCTGGAACTTTCATTACATGGAGTAGTAGACTGGTCCATGGGATTGAGGTTACAGATGGTTTTGCCTCCTCTTCCACATGAAAAGTTCTTTGTTTTTAATGGGTTTGGGTTTTTTCCTTTTCGGTGTGTGTTTTAAGAAAGTGCATCTGTCTTTGCTAATCTGTTTGTTCTTTTTTGATGGGTTTGTGTTGTGGAGTAGCTGTGCCAGGTTTGTGCCAGTGACTTTGTGGGATGGGACTTTGTCAATCCAAGGTTTGGGAATCTCGGGCAATCACAGTGCTTACTGAGGTGTAGTCTTTTTGAGCGAATTGACTCCTCCTCTGTAAAGGCACTGAGGAAATTGATGCACATATAGATTATATAGAAATCAATTCTCTTTGAAACAGGGGGTGGAGGCAGCCGGTGGTATCTTTGCGCCACTTTAATTTCTTCTTTCTTTTTAGGCAGTTCCTTGTAGCTGTGATAGATTCGTGCAAGGTATCCATAGTTTTGTGCCATTAAAACGTTCAAAACTTGTTATTTGAAAGGAAATGCCTCAAGATTTTCGTTTTGTACATATAACTCCTTTAACTTCCTGCAGATAAACAATATGCCTTTGAGTATTTCTGTACGTATGTCTGCAAATCACATTATTGTACTTGATTGCGTAGAATACTTGTGCTCTACTCCTAGTAACCACTGAAGAACAGTCAAAATGAGCTCTGTTTCCAGAGAGATTTTTGTGTTAATAATATTTAAAGGAGAAACAATAAATGCTGTGTACTATGTCATAATGTATTAAGCTGCATCTGGCAGGCTCGTTTTGCTCAAAACCAAGAAAAGCAGTGTTGAGGTCTTGTCTTAAAGATTTAAAAGTGACGTAAAAATTGTGTACATCTTGCTGTTTCCTTTCAATGCAAGCACTGAACTGAGGTACACATGGGCGTAAGATGTCAGCGTCCTTTTTTTGGTATTGTTTTTGTATGTCTTAAAACGTGTGTGAATACATAGGTTTCTTGTCTTCTGCCCGTACACAACTCACTTGTCCAGCGTTGCACTACCACTGTTTCACCCTTTCAAAATTCTGCACAACGTAAGAACCCGGTTCAGTCCACCGAACTCCTGAGAGAACCCTCTGAAAGGATGAGACACGGTGCATGAGCTGCTTGAATGGTCACTTCCTCAGAGAGCACACGGGTTGTAATTTTCCACTGCAATATAAAGCGTTGCTTTGTGGGAATGTTAACAGTAAATCCCAGTTTTCTGTTTTCTGTTCCAGTATGTATGACCAATTGCCCTACTCTGATTGTCATGGTGGGTCTCCCAGCAAGAGGAAAAACCTACATCTCCAAGAAGCTGACACGGTATTTAAATTGGATTGGAGTGCCTACGAAAGGTGATAGATTTACTTTTGTTTACATCAGAAGGATAGGGCAAATGTTAGGTGTTCTATAAACCTGATTCCCAGCAATTTTCTTGCCAAGTTTGACTACTTAAAAGTCCTTCTGCTTTGTTAACTTACTTTTAAGCAATACCTTCCACAGGGTCTCTGTTCCATTTAGATGTTAATTAATCAAATTCCCTGACTGTTCAATTACCTCCTTGTTCTGCCAGGTGCCTAAATCAACTTTTTGCCCTTGTCCTTTAATGCCTTGGTTCTTCAACTGTCTTTTTTTTTTTTGGGCTTTCTCCTTCCTCTTTCTTTACATGGGTGAAGGGGAGTCTCCTTTACAAGTGGTTGAGCAGTCAGCACTTCTGGTTTAAAGTTCTGACTTCTCAGTCTTCTTTTCTCTGAACTTTGTGCAACGATTAATTCTCTGTGTAACTCTTTGTTTAACTGCATTTGAGAAATGAGTTACAGCACTTTGTCTGGGTATTAAGTGCTCAAGGAACCGAAGCAGCCACTTACCACTCTCTTAAAGACTTTATGTATGTGTTTTGAGAGGGAAACAACAGCTCAGATTGGTTATGCCAAGGACCTGGCTGTCCTGCCTCATTCCTGAGCTCCTCTGGGACCTTGTGCACCCAGATTGACAAGTAAACAAGACCTAAGTCCATTTGAGGTTCTGAGCAGCCGTCTCCTCTGCCTTTATCCCTGTAGAAGGAAAAGATCGTTTTAGTGTTCTGTGATTCTGTGGCTGGTGCAGTAATGGTAGCTTTATCATTACGACTAGTTAATCATTTAAATAACATTAAACATGTTACATCATACATGGTGTTTTCTTAAGCTCTCAGAAATTGTCTAACATTTATTTTGATGAGACTTTATGGAGAATATGTTGTATTGTTTGAGTATTAGAGTTTATGGGTTTAAATTATCTCTTGAGTTTGGACTATTTTCACACATCATAACCCTTCTGATGAGCAGTATCAGATATTTGGGGACTTTTTATCGTTAGGCTGAAACAGAATAACTGTCTTAATAGGTTAGCCTATATCCAAGCTGATAAAATGTATGTGATATAACTATGCTTGTATGTTAGATGCACATAGAGTCAGAGAATGGTTTGGGTTGGAAGAGACCTTTAAGGGTCATCAAGTCCAACCCCCTTGCAGTGAGCAGGGACATCTGCAACTAGAGCAGGTTGCTGAGAGCCCCATCCAACCTGACCTGGAATGGGTCCCACCTCTCTGGGAACCTGGGCCAGTGTTTTACCACCCTCATTGTAAGAAAATTCTTCTTCACACATAACATACATTTCTGTAGATATGTATATATGTCATTGCGCTGATCATTTTACGATGTGAACTTTGAACAGCAGAAATCCAGTATTGAACAACAAACGATATACTGTCCCCATCTGGCTTGTGCTTGATTGAATATATTCCAAATACAGCAAAATAGGTAGCGGTGGTCTCTTTCACTTATAGGGAAAGTTCCATGGGCTACTGTGAGCAGCATATCAGGAAATATACGCACTTGTGCTTAATAAAAGACAGTTAGAATGCTTCTGCCTTAATTTACAGGAATACACAACACAGAATTGCCATGTGACCTTCCATCCTAGGTTGCTGGTTATGGTTTGTCTTTGTTAGAAAGGGCGACTTTGGATTTTCCTCGAAAACCACAGACCCTTCCTGTTGTTTGTGTCGTAAGTGACACGATTTTACTGATGCTGAAATCAATTTAAAGTGCCTCACTGACGGAGGGAGTAGATGACACATTCCCTAATGCTTCCGTTTGGTTGGAACTGGATTGATACATGCTAAGTATTGAGCAGCCCTAACACCTGTTACCCCTTGGCTCTTAATGTCTTAAAATTAGTGTGTGCTTAATCTAGTAAATGTTCTTGTTCTCTGAGACAGATGGTTGGAGTTTTGAGAATAAATGCCATCTTTTCATGTCGCATACATTAAGCAAGCTGGCGAGTTCAATAACCAGTGGAGGTAAATAGCCTAGTGTTGATGTTAGTTGAATCATTTCAGCAATCAGTTCTGTGTTGGTTTTTTTTAATTCCTTGCAAAATCCTCTGCCGTTTAGAATAGGAAATAATTAAAAATACAAAGGACTTTTGTCTGGACTTTTTGAAGGAAATGAGGTCAATTAGATGTCTGAATAGAATTGTGTTGCAATGTGGTTTTTAGATACTAAACTTTGGGAAGCTTTGTTTGAATAGTTCTGGCTATGTGGTAGTTCTGATACAGTTATCTGGGTGAACCTTTTCCACCGGGGTGGCTGCTAGTAATAAGGGCTGAGGATTGTCCCGCTAGATAGCACTATTTCCTCTGCTGTGTGTGACCGTCTTCCAGTGGCCGTCCTTTCTTATGAAATTCATTTTTTATTTTTAAAGGCTTGTTGCCTGACAACACTAGTCATCTGAACTACTTGCTCTTCTGTTTTTCTTAAAAGGAACCACATTTTTGTGTAGCCAGTATGGCCAGCGCTCATTAAACCTGTCACAGAATAACCTGGCTTGTACTATAATCTGCGTCATACAGTTGACCACATAAAAATGACATCAACATTGTTGAATTCAAACAAAACATGACTTTTGGGGGGGAATAAATAATATTTATTTCTTTATCCTCCTTATTTATACTTTATCTGATGCAGCAGCTGATGGTTGAGCTCTTTTATCCTATGTATTTTTTTTTCTTAATTACAACTAAGCAATTGTGTTTATTGCTTCTTTTCCTCTTTCCAGAAATTAAGTCTTGCAAGTAGTTACACTTTGGCAGCTTCTCAAACGGAATACTTCAGTTTCAGGTTGATCTAATGTTAAAAAGAAAATGCTTTGCGGTTCAGCAGAGAAAACCTATAGGTCAGAAACAAGTTACACATTAATTGCACTTCAGAGACCTGCTCTCAGAGCTGTTGTTTTTAGGGTCGTTAATTAGGGTACAGGTCTTTGTCTGCTGTGTGGCCAACAGAACTGCCTTGCCCTAATCCCATATCCGATGTTGTGCCGGGTGTATGGCCATAGACCTTAGGGATCTTTGTCCAGATAAAGAGTTTTCTTTGTCCACTCTTAAGAGATCACACTAAGATTATGTTCAGTACTTAATTGCTGATTTTTATTTTTTTTAAGCAACAGAAGCATGGTTTTAAGTAAATGGAACGGGGTTTTTGAAATAGTATGTACTGATAAAATTGAAATATTTGAGCAGAGTTCTGAAAAAATGTTTCCACAACTTGAATATTAAGTTTAGTTTATTGAAAGCAAGATTGGTTAGTTCTATTTAGAACTCTTCCTTGCGTGACTAAGAATTGAAAGTTTTGGGAGGTGCTATCAAAATACTGTTTCACTGCACATTTACACAGAAGAAAAAGGTAGGTTATTAGTAGTCCTTTGTAGGCTACTGCAGTAAACTTCCAGCCACCCCTGCGAAGGAGGAAAAGGGTTTCTTTTTGTTGTTCAGGCAAACTGGCAGACAGAGGCACAGCGGTAGTGTCAAGTGACTCCAGAAAAGCTCCCTACAGCCCAAATGTGCTTTTGCCACTCTCATGATTTGTTTTCTTAGTATTTAAAAACATCCCCCCACCTTCAAACCACAAGAAGTAGTATAATATGTTGACTTTGTATATGCTAAATTATTTTTTTTCCTTGCAGGTAATTCGGTTTCAAAGTTGTCACAACTTTTGTCCTTTTTATGTGAATGTCATTAGTTCCCACTAATACTGGTTTCTTCTTGGCAGAATTTAATGTTGGTCAGTACCGTCGAGATTTGGTGAAAAAGTATAAATCTTTTGAATTCTTCCTGCCTGACAATGAAGAAGGCTTGAAAATCAGGAAGTAAGTTTTGAATGTGTTTTGGCTACACACTGCTCATTGTGTTGAAATGCTACCCTGTGTAATTTGCTCTTAGAAACTGCTGTACAGTGCATTTTTGTATGCTCAAGATGACCCTTAAGAGACCGCTATATGAAATGACAAGGAAAAGAAATTCTAGAGAAGATGGGAAAGTAATTTGTTGAGCTTGCTTAAAATTTGGGGTATTTTTTTCTTAATTGCTTCATCTCAAGCATCAAAAATGCAGGGAAGGTAAATACTTGATTCCTTTTTACCTTTCGGTAGACTGCTGTTATTCCTGTGGATATTCCAGGATATTTTAATTCAAAACAAAGCAGTTTTAACAAATATTCATTATTTTTCTTACCTTTTCGTAAGGTATCAGCTAAAAGATGTGATCTGTCTGCTGTCTAATTCCTATAATGCCATTTTAGAACTTCTATGTGGATCGTAAGAAAAAACCCTCTTAACTGCTTTTCTGTTGGTTTGCATACTGGAATTTTTTGCCTCGAGTACTTGGAATATATTTGTCATTATCCATTCAGAGGAGCAGGAATGCAACACTATTATTCTCTTAATGAAATTGTCTTTTTGGCCACCATACAGAAGCTTCATGCAGTCACTCAGTGCACTGCCTCAAAAATGGCTGTGTTTTGGTAATGCTGTGCAAAGCAAGGTGAGCACCAGTGTGAACATCTCTGCCCAGGTGAAGCACTGGAAACCCTTCTTGCCTGGCAAGAGGCTGTGCTGTAGTGTAGAGGAAAGACCTTGAGAAGAAAAGGTAAATGAATAGAAGGTCAGAGCAAGAGGGAGCTGCCTCTTTCTTACAGAAGATCAAATGGAAGGCCTTCTGATTTTCTTCACCATTCATTGTCATTTTTGGTGTGTTCAGGAAAACATTTAAGAGTGTGTGAAATGAGAAGGAACAAATTTTAAAGGAATGGAAATGTGATTTGTTTAGGCTACTTAAAATACGGAATATTTTGTTCTTAACTGCTTCAGCCTTAAGTATCCAAAAGGTCTGGACTCTCCTACTGTCTGGACTTTCTTTTGTGGTCGTTCCTCTGCTTGTCCCCTCTCTTCTTCCCTGTCCCCTTCAGTAGGAGAACATAGAAACCTCCTAATCCTTTGGGACCAAAGAGTAGATATGAGGTGCATTAGCCTTGCAAGCCTCCACCTTTTGCTTAGAGGTAGAGCTGAACCTTTTATCCTGCCTCTGTGTCACCTATTAGACTAAATGGTGAGGAATATAACATGAAATGGGCTGTGAGAGCTCATCTGCCTCGCTAGCAATGAGTAAAGAGGGTTTGTATTTATTTAGTGAAGACTTGGCTGATGAATCTCAGTTCATGGCATCTGTTAACAGTGCTAATGTGGAAATACTGTCAGGATTGAAAAGCCTTCATTTTTCTTTTAAGGTAAAGCTGTGCATGCAGAATATGGTAAATGTAAGAGAAGAATTATGCTTTTCAGTCTGGAAGACAAAATAGGGTGGTAATGCTTAGAAAGGCTGTTGGAATGGATGGGTTTTAATGTTGGTACTGCAGAAAGACTGTACTTCTTGGAAAAAAATGGGGCTTTGTTCTGCTAATGGGGAAATTGTGCACAGTGTTAATGTTGCCCTCCAGTATTACTTGTGCATCAGAAATCATAATGGACTTTGAAGATAATACTAATGCCAGGGAAAAAGGACAGTTGCAAATGAATTTATTCTTGTCTAGATTTGAGAGAAGTGTATAAAGTATGTAGGGTGGGATTTTTTTGTGTGTGTGTTTGTATCCTCAGTATTCTCCAGTACTAGCTACATTGAGTTGGTGACTACAGTGGGATGTTATTTTCATCTCTGTCCCTAGTATTTGATGCTAACTTTATTTTACTCTCTGTTTTAACAAATTATATATATATAAAAGCAATTTTTACACAGTAGTTCAAAAGAGAAGTAGTAGACTACTGAAAAACAGTTGTCTGTCCACCAAGCCTTAGGTTGACTTTGTTTTTCCCTTGAGAATCAAATGAAGAAGCAAATACCTATGGATAGGTAAATGGGTAAATAATACAGTTGCGGGGATGATTCAGTGATGTTACTTGAGATCAGTGGAAGTTTATCCTGGTCAGCATGGTTGGTAGGTGTTCTGTGGTGATGCATGGTTGTATCGGGTGTGCAGAGGAGCACTGAACTGGTCTTTTTAGGCAGATGTGGTATAGCTTGGCTGACCTCTGTTGGTTTTTCCCATGTTTTGTGGGGGGGGAACACTTAAATAAATGTTTTGAGAGAGTTATCTAATGTTTGCAGGACACTTTGACCACAATGCACAAGTGCATTGATAACATGATTTTTTAACTAGCATTTGTTTTCCTCTTTCATTTTTAAGACAGTGTGCCTTAGCAGCGCTGAATGACGTCCGACAGTACCTCAGTGAAGAAAATGGGCACGTGGCCGTAAGTTTCTTGTTGAAGACACATTCTTGGGATGCTTCCCTACTGAACAGTGTGTGTCTGCTGGATAATATGCAGCCTGAGTCATTCCAATGTCTCTTCAGTATATCAGATGTTTTTTCTTTGGGAGTTATATCTTAGATCGGCCTTGTTGCTGCAGTGAAAGGAGCGCTTAAGTTCAGGATAATGATGCAATGTTGAGCAACCACCTTTGTGATTTGAGGGGTTGACTGAGGTGAGGGCTACGCTAAGAGAAATGTCCCCCTTCTCTCCACATTATATAACGCACTGTTAAACACAGCTGTTATTTTGGTTGCACTTGTATTTCTATTTGGTTGTTTAGTGTTTCAAGTGAAAAGTGAAGCCTTACTGAACAAAAAGCATTCTAGGTATTGCTTGGCAGTTGTGTTACTGACAGGAAAAATCTCTGAAGAGAGCAGGAGGAACTCAAACTAAATTGCTGCATGTCTGAGTGTTTAATAATGGGATACAAAATATAATCTCTTCAACTATTGATGTTGCATATTAGCATTAGTTTGCTTAACGTTGTTTTTCTTAACACAATGCTGAGCGGTTTTTATTAACTAATCAGGGAAAAAGCATTAACTGTAATTATAAGTTTCGCTGGGGATGTGAAGTAAACTTTATACTTTAGCAAACTTAATACTTTGGTAAAATACTGGTGTGTTCAGAGCAAGCATAAGTTCTTAGAAAAGTGGCTGCATATATCTTGTAGTTCTTGGGCAGATTTACAAGTCTTGCAGATCTGTCCTTCAGAAGTCTTCCACTTGCATTTTGAATAGCATATCGATTGCAGCATCTTTTTTTGTGTTCACTAAAAAACTATGCATTAGTATTTAATGCTGATATGGGCCAGGAGGAAGATTCTGTCGTGTCTTATGTTTTGGGCTTAAGTTCTGGTTGCGTCTTCCAAACAGAGTGTTCTGCTTGTAGTGCTTTCAAAATAATACTCTTTTGTAGTATTTAGAAAATCATGTGCATAAAGTAGGAATGTCTCTTGTTTTCCTGTTAAGCGTGTTGAGGTAGTAGGGTAGAGGGAAGGGGAAGTGTTTTCATTGCTTTCCTTCACATTGAGGGACTTTGAACCCTTATTTTTGTTGTTACTAACAGTGCTTTTCACAGGCTACAATGCTTTTTAAGTGTTTCTCCCCCTTGCAATTATTCCTAGGTCTTTGATGCCACAAACACAACTCGAGAACGTAGAGAAACTATTTACAAATTTGGAGAAGAAAATGGATATAAGGTGAGTCAAAAGCAAAGGAGTTCTGAACTAACGCCTGGCAGCACGGCAGTGAGAATTTTTGCTTTATCTGTACTCCGAGTTAAGTGCACTAGCATAAGCCCCATCCTTCCTAGATGTTTAGCCAATAGTGCTAAACATAAGCATTGTTTGTGACTAAACATCACCCAGTCCTCTTTTTTTATTCCACCTTTGAAGTTTGTACTGTTTGGAGCTAATCTCTTTTATGCTATGGCTTCAGTTCTGTCATCCTGGACCGGTAGTTCTGAGTGTGCTGTCATCTAGAACTATTTCAAATGTGGTTCTTGGTGCAGTTCCAATTGTTGCTGCAGAAACTCATTGGGAATTCTATGTTAGTTCTGTGCAAAGCCAAAACTTTCTGTGGCTTTCTGCCTTCTGTCCAGGATTGTTTTGTGTTTAGCTGTTCTCCAGTAATCTTTCATTTCCTCTAAATACGTGTCTCCACAAATCTTTGAGACAGCAAAACACAAACTTCTGTTTGAGGCTACTCCATTAGTTGAAAAGCTTCTAAATTACTGTCAGAAGCAATAGTTACTGTTTGTGTGGCTGAACTTGTGTCCATTTCTTTCTCTTCCATCCTGAATTTTTCTTATTGCAAAATTTTTCCACTTGAGAGCATTGTTGGGGAAAAGAGTATAAAGCATGATCCTTCAGGGAATGGTAAGCCAACAGAAGGTTTGGAGAAACCTTCGGAGTAAACGGAGGGAAGTTTAATGCATAACTGTTAAAAAGGGGTTAACATGGAAGTAGGCAACATGCTGCTCCTGTGTGCTCCAGAGACATTTTAATGCATCTTCCTTCTTCCTTCCTCCTGTACATGTAACTTCCGGTTTGGACTGAAGACTTTTTTTGTTGAGTCGGTATGTGTAGATCCAGAGGTCATTGCTGCAAACATTGTGGTGAGTAGAGGAAAGTTTTGCTTTAACTGCTTTAAGTCAAGAGGTTTAAAGTAGGTCAGTACTTTTAGAAGTACTTTATAAGAACTTCCAATAACAGAAAAACATTAGTTCCCATTAGTGGAGCACATGACTTCTTTCTTTTTGTTTTTCTGTCTGTGTATGTACTACCTCAGAGGTCTAATTCTATGAAGAATAGCTCCTTTTGCATTACATGTATTTTAATTAACTCCCAGAAAATATTTTGTGTTGTGTTCTCCCCCTTTCTATTTCTTTAAACTTCCATTAAAAAGGGAAAGAAACTTATGCACTACTCTCATATTTTTATTTTAAACAGCAAGTGAAGCTGGGTAGTCCTGACTATGTTGACTGTAGTAATGATGAAGCAACAGAAGACTTCATGAAAAGAATAGAGTGCTACAAGAACTCGTATGAGACGTTAGATGAAACGCTTGACAAGTAAGTGATTAAATAATACTGTGATCACAACTAGGTTATTTTAAGAGGTTTCTTTAGGGATGGAGCATCCTTTATTGGGGATTAGGGCTTTCTAGTCATGGTTTTTTAATGGCTTAAGCTCTCTTTCCCTTGGCAAATTCAGGAGAGTTGACTCTGGGGGTGTAGCCTGGAAACTTGCTTGCTTGAGGAAAATTGGCTAATGAGTCTACTCTGGGACAATACTCTTTTTGATTTTCCCACTTGGAGAATGGTGCGATTCTTCTGGCATAGAACCAACATTTAGAAATTATTCCAGACTTGCTGTAGTGGTTGGTTGGTTTTTAGTTTTTTTATTATGTAGAGGAGACCTGAGTAATTTGTAAGCATAACTTCATTTGTTGACATGGCTAAGATGAATTTTGAGCACATCAATCTTAAAAATGTGACTTCTATGTTTCCGTTTGCTTGCAAGTCACCTGCAGATGCAGGGCTGTGAGAAACTTTCTTAGCTAGATTATTTGCCCTCATGTCAAAGCATTTGTCTGTTCTTTATTCATTTTCAACACCTGAAAGTAAGGTGGGGGTGAACCGTGTGAGGAGGAGGAGCCCTGTTTGTCTTGCTGTAGTCTGGGATTTCAGTGTGGGGCTTTGAGCTGTGCTCATAGCAGGTGCTCCTGGTTTGTGTCAGGAGCAGCGCTATAGAGAAGGCTGAGCTGCGTTTTAATGTAATTGAGTGTAAGCAGTGGGAAGCTGGTTCAATCGGATCAGCTCATGCGTGTGATTTCTGTGATGGAACTAATGGTTGTGTCTGAGAGAAATAGTAATGATTAACTCCAAAGACTGCTGTCAGAGGTGAGGTGATGATGCTTGCTTCTCCTCATCTCCATTTGGTGTTGCTATAAGTTTTCTTGTTTTATTGTGGTCTGATGTCTCAGATGCATCACTAGAAACCAATAGTGATTATTTTCAGCTTATTGAACTTCTTTTCTCCTTTAAACTAGATGCTACTCTGAAATCAGTGCTCAGACGAGAAAGGATAAGCAGTGAAAATTGAAATTATTATCTGTCCGATTCTGAGATGAGGTAGTGGTGGGATAAGTTATAGTACTGTTAATAAAGTGATTGAGAAAATGTCTTGCTTCAGGCTACCCTGGTTCTTTTTCTGGAAGGATTACCTGAGATGGGTAAATAGTGACCAGTTGTCTTGTGTCCCCTGGGTGCAATCAGACAATTGCTTGCTGTGGGGGAAGCGTTTGTAACCTGGAGAAAAACATCCAGTACTGTAAAATACCTGGATATCTTACTGAAGCTACCACAGCTGAGTGACTCCACTGAATCTTTCTTTCAGTGAGAGGGGTGTATTTTTCCGAGAGCAAGATCTAGATTTGGGAGACAAAGTCCAAGTAAAGGAAACAGAAAATAAAGTGATGTGAGCAGCTTACATGTGAAAAGAAGAGTTCATCCTGTACTTTTGTAGTATTGCCTTGTTTCTTAGGACTAATGCATATTTCATGGATAATTGAGGGTTTGTTTATTGCTTTGGCTCCTTGCCTCTTTGTTTTGTAACAAGAGAGAGGGTGGGAACATTGTGGTACCTGTAATAGGAATTATGTGGAATCTTACATACATGTTTTTGTTTGCTTGTGAAAGGGATCTTTCTTATATTAAAATTATGGATGTTGGAAGGAGTTACCTTGTGAACAGAGTAATGGATCACATTCAGAGCCGGATTGTCTACTACCTCATGAATATCCATGTGACTCCTCGGTCAATCTACCTCTGTCGACATGGTGAAAGTGAACTCAATCTGAAAGGGAGAATAGGAGGAGATCCTGGACTGTCTGTCAGGGGGAAAGAAGTACGTACCTCCTGAACGAGAGTGCCTGGGTTTTGTGTGTATCGATGCGTGTGCAGTGTCTGCTGTGTAATTACAGCTTTCTTCCTCTACACCCTTTTTTTCTTAACATGTTTATTAAAGATTTTTTTAGTTGCTTATGTGTGTAGTGGAAACTGGATGAAAAGACCGTGTGTATTGACATTTGGTATGTGCTTTTATCTACCTGTCATTCTGTTGGTTGAAATTCCTTTTTGTGCTACAGCACAAAGCAGTTGTCAAGAGGGCTTTATTTTCTAACTGTATTTTTGTAAAATCCTGACTTGTTGGATAATTGGGAGGGTTCACAAGTTAAAGCTGAAAGGAAGATTCCTGGAGGTAGATAGGAATTGCAGAGAACTTCTATCTTTGTATTCCTTTCCTTCTCCTGTCCCTCTTGGCTTAATGAAGTGGCATTTATTTCTTAGCAAGAACTTTGACAGAGCCTTTTGGAAATGTTATGAGTTTACAGAGGCTAGAGCCTGTGTGTTCCAGTTGAACACGGTGTTGGCTCAGAGCCCTCATCCGTTGTCTATGGTTTTTCTTTCAGTTTGCCAAAAGCTTGGCACAATTTATTAATGAGCAAAATATCAAAGATCTGAAAGTGTGGACCAGCCAGATGAAAAGGACAATTCAGACTGCTGAAGCCTTGGGAGTGCCTTATGAGCAGTGGAAGGTTTTAAATGAGATAGATGCAGTAAGTTCTTCTTTTCTAAATGTGTAATATGTTGCTTTGTTTGCTAGGAACAAAGGAAATAATAAATTTTGTAATGACAGGCCTTTTATGGGATAGAAAGTCATTTAAACTGGTTCTAGAGGCTGGAAAAATTGTCATTAATTCCTATTAAGAAGGCTAAACGTTTTGCCATAGTTAATTTAGTCTTGGTTTGTCTTTCCCAGTAAAACATTCCCTGTGAAAGCCACGATGCTATGGAATTTTTAGTGGGGGGGGGTTAGAAGGAAATTTTTGGTAGGTTGGCGTTGGTAGTTGGCACTTTGTGGCTGCAGCTGTAAGATATATAAATGCAATGGATAAAATGGGACCTTACTTGCCCGTATATGTAACTTCACCTATATAGGGATTTAATGACTCCTTCTAACCACATCTGAGTCCCAGTGAGTGTCCTGTTCATCAGGTGTGACAATTTTGTCTTTAAATGTCAGAACAACAAAATAAAATTGTTAGTTTGTTTATTTATGGTTTTATTTAAGAGTGGTATCTGCTTCTTGTACTGGAAATCAATGCTTTTTGGTTATTTTTATTACATATAGGGAGTGTGTGAAGAAATGACATATGAAGAAATACAGGAAAATTATCCACTTGAATTTGCACTGAGAGACCAAGACAAATACAGATACAGATACCCTAAGGGAGAGGTATGCTATTTTTTTCTCTCTTAAGGTCAAAGAACTTCCTTGTCTCGTTGAATACATGCATGCTGGCTTTAGGAGAGAAAAAATAAATTGTAAAATTAATAAAAACATTCTTTTCTCTGGGGCGAAAAGCACATCTGAGCTTGCAAGGATTGAGCCCAGACCACTGAATTTGATTCAGGGCTTGAAAAATAAAACAAATGCTTTAGAAAAACTGTCGAGAGCTCTGATTCTCGTGGGCTTCCTTTCCATGCGGATCCTGCAGCGATAAAAGCAAGAAGAATGATTGCAAGACTTCTAATCACTGTGTATGCAAACATATTTCCAAGATGGCCCTTTTCTGTTCACCCGTGCTGCCGGTGATGGCAGTTCTGCACGCAGCTCTGGCTGAAATGCTAGGGAAATCTGTAGCCACATTGGTCTTTCACTTCAATAAACTCCTTGCCTCTGGGAAAACAACTTGCTGACAGCTTTTCTAAAGCAAACCCATTACAGCGCAGCATTACCAGATGGTCACAGGGCCTGGCTGTGGGTGCTGAAGGCTGAGGATTGAGGGCAGAAGGGTGGAGGATTAATTGGGCCAGCTGCTCGGCTGTTTGTGTCAGGAGGAAGCGGAGCTCTGAGGTCTTCTTTCCTCAGCAGTCAAGAGTAATCACTGTGCGAAGAGCAGCTTGCAATAAGAGCAACGTTTTTGCAGACGTGTTGCCCCCATTTCACTAATGAGGCAGCCATTACGCTGCAGAGTTCTAACCCCTCTGAACAAGGAGCGTTTGTTTTTTAAACTGATGCTGTCCTCTAGGATGGTGACAAATGTTTCAAACTCCCTCATTGCCTTGGAGCCACTAGTTGATCTCAGTGGTGTGTCAGAGGCAGTTTCTCTAACGGTCTTTTTGCCCTGCCCTGCTGGAGACGGCTGGCTTTCTCCTGCCAAGGTCTCTATCCCAATGGTGCAGCCCCTGTGCCTGCCCCAGGACCAGGGTGATGGCTCCCTGCCATGGTCATTCCCTGCCCTGCTGGGTTCTCCACATGGACAATGCGTGACACATTTGGAAGTACTGTCTTTACCGTGCATGTTGAAATGAACTTCAGCACGCACGTGTGGAAATCCTGCTGTTTACCTGCGGCAGCAGGTTCGCTGTGTGTGTGCTGTGCAGGACAGGTTGTAAGAGAAACCCCGCCTCCTTCCTTTGTGACTTCTGATGGGATGGTGGCTGCTGTCACCAGGCCAGCTCGTCAAGCCCAGAGTTTGTTTTCAAAGGGCAGCCTGAGCAAGTCAAGCTTTGTGAACTCTTTGTATGCTGACTATAGGCTGGACTTCCTAGATTTTTGCTTGGAAGGGTGATGCTTTTGAATAGGAGGTATGGAAAATAATGTGCAAGATTTAACCTGTACATTTGCAGACACTGTGAAGTAAATTCTAGGGATTTTTTGGAAATTCTTGATCATAGTGACTAATTTAATAAAGCTTTTCCATGAGGGAGATTTATTTTGTTATATATATGCTCTTTGATAGTCTGGAAGACCCAGACTATGTTCTTAATTTAAAGAAAATTATTCCTACAGTATTTGTCTATGCACTAATAAAGCATTTAGATGATTAATATGAAAGCAAGATCCACTGTATATAGATATAATGTTCAAAGAGTTTTCCCCTTTTAATGTGCTGTGTTATTTCTCCTCCCCGCCCAGTCCTATGAAGATCTTGTTCAGAGACTGGAACCAGTAATTATGGAACTTGAAAGGCAGGAAAATGTGCTTGTCATATGTCATCAAGCTGTCATGCGCTGTTTGCTGGCATATTTTCTTGACAAGCCTGCAGGTAAGTCTTCCTTAATACATAACAAATGGTCTGATTTTTAAAAAAATTACTGATTAGGGTTCCAAACAGTAAATTCTAACAATTTCCTGTATCAGCAGGGGGTGGTTGTGCTAGGCAAGTACGCAAGTGTAATTTTTTGTATTCGACCCACACGCGTAACTTGGTAGTGGATTTTTATTGAGCTGCTCCTCACCTGAAATTCTGTAATGTTTGGTTTTTGCACTATTTGAATAACATCTCTGCTGCACGCTAGAGAAGAAGACAGATACACTGTCAGAGAAAAAGACACTTAAGTGATTACCTGTAACACAATAGAAAAGTTAGTGTTTTTGTAATCTGTATTTCATATGTAACTTGTTTGATTTCTCAGAACAACTGCCTTACCTGAAGTGCCCGCTGCATACTGTCTTAAAGCTAACCCCGGTGGCTTATGGTAAGTAGGATTACGTATATATAAAATAAAATTCTAACTGTACTGTCTGTGTCATCAGAAAAGTCTGTGAAGCACTTACATTAAAACAGATTTTTAGTTTTTTTGCTTTAAAATAGAATTGGAACAATTAGGTTTGACGTTGCATATACGCATGGGCAGCTTTGATAAAATCAGTGAATCCTTTGGTTTACACTTGCTTTGCATTATGCCAGAAAATACTTATGTATTAGTGAAGGCCTGAAACTACCAGTGGCTGTAACTGCTAGTGGACAGTTTTCTTTTGTGCTCTGTTCATATGCTATTCCACTAATCCCAGAACTGCATAGATTGAAAAAGACCTTTAAGATCGTGTCCAATCATTAAGCTAACACTGACAAGTCCTTGACTAAACCGTATCCATAGTATCCCTAAGCACTACGTCTACAAGACTTTTAAATACTTCCAGGAATGGGGACTCTGCCACTGCCCTGGGCAGCCCGTTCCAATGCCTGATAACCCTTTCAGTAAGGAAATTCTTTCTAATATCCAATCTAAACTTCCCTTGGTGCAACTTGAGGCTATTTCCTCTTGTCCTAGATTCTAAAGTCCTAATTCTTCTGGCAAACCCATTTACACACGTCTGGTACAGTAAAGTCTCAGTCTTTGTTGATGTATTTGAGGGTATTGCTTTATAGAAGACAGGCAAATTTAAATTTACGTAGGTTTATCATCTTACAAAGGGTGTTCTCCTTACCCTTAAATAAATTTTTTCTCTTTTCCTGAAGTATTTTTTCATTGCCCTTCCCACTACCACATGAACTGAGCTTGTTGTTGTTGGCATTCGTTTGTTGGCAGCTATTGTCAGTGCTCAGCTCAGGGGCTTTGAGATTTCCCGCTAGCTTGTGGTGTGTGGGTTGCAACATCTACTTCTCAGATTTTACGCTGGTTGTTGGTTAAGTTTTGTGTGTGTTTCAACCTCACGTGCCTGCTGTTAGTTTTCTTTAAGTGATGTCTTAACTGTATCTTCTGATACCGCACTTCAGAAGATTATTTATAGACAAAGAGAACTCTCTGCACAGCTTAGCAGGAAATGGATTGCCAAAAAATGCTGTTTGAGTTACTAAGCGGAAACGCAGAGCTGTCTTTGTCAGCTTTGAAAAATAACAGCCTAGACCTAAACCTTGTTTTTTGTGCCCTTTCAAATGAAGTTGAGACAAAGTAACTAGATGTTACACCAGGAAATCTGTCTGAAGAGATTTGTCACTGAATTGTAGTGTTGTCTTACAGTAATAACCGTGCTGTGGTGACACCTGGTGTTCCAGCCTTGCATGACAAGCTGGAGTTCCGAAAATAGAGATTAGAACAGTCAATCTATTTATTTAATTTTATTTTTTTTTTGTAAACTGGATTCTGTTGACTCACTAGTCTTGGCCTGTTTCCACAGGGAGGTTTTTAGTTTGGGGTTATTTTTGGTTTTTATTTTAGCAGGACCTGGATGTTCACAGTATTTATTCACGCTGAATGAGGAAGGAAAAGAAGTGGTGTGAAATACTATCCTTGTCCTTTTGACTTCAGTGAAAGAAATGCCTTTTTTTTTTTTTTTTAAAGTGTTTGATACGTATGTCTGATTACCACATTTCAGTCGACCTACTTTTGGGAAAGTACAAAGGCTGTGTAAACTATTTATACAGTAATAATCTATAGCAGTATTTCAAGTTGATGTCACCCTCCTCATTAGTGAGGCAGGATCAAACATGGTGTGTTTAATACCTTCCAGCTAATCCTGTTCTGGGGTTACACCTCCCGTAGGGGTTTGCTCTTCCTGACATTTGGAGCTGGCATCATTCCCACCCTAAGCATCTGATCTTTAGGAGGGGAACATCTATTCCAGCCTGACGGTTGGATTAGGATAAATTAGACTTTTACGCAACAATCTAGGATAGGGGAAACTTTCCAGGAAAGAAAAACTGCATCATGCTGTAGGTATGAACTTTCACATTGATAATTAAAACCAAATTGGGGATATGCACACTGTAGTTACTGTGGAGTAACTTATGTCCCTTTAGTTTATCTTTAAAGCATTCCATATGGTACTTTTTTCAGGTCTTACACTCAGCTGGCAGTAAGGACTGAGAGGTCTCTGTGGAAGTGTATCTGCTGTGTAACCCCTTAGTAATGGGATGGGGGGTCGGAGCTTGGTTTTGCCTGGCCCCAGGGCTTGCAGTGGGCCTGGGAATAGAAGGATGATGACGAGGGTACTCTTCCCTAAGGAAAAGCAAGTGTTTGACTGACTAATTTATTTTTTTTTTTTTTTTTTGAAGCGCAGTGGCTTTCTAAGGAAAGGCTAAAATCACCTCTTTCTGTCATGTACTAATTCTATAGAGTGTGTTACAACTTTAGGAAATAAGCGAGCAGAAAAATCTGAAAACCTGTTTGTGATAGAAGATAAACTCTGTGGTATGTCAGAGGAATTTGGCTATTAATGAATGTCGTGTAGGGTAGAGGTAGCTTATAAATGTTCTATTTAGCTGGGGGTTAAAACTCTCTTGCACACATAGAGAAGTGGAGGTTACTAACAACGCAGTGTTGTTGACTTTTCATAATCATTTTCATGTTTTAGAAAATGAGAGCAGCATTTATCTTCTGTATTACAATGACATTCTAAGAAGCCTAGGGTGTTTACAACAAAAATTACAAATAAGAACTTCAGGACTGAATGTTGTTGTTCACGTATGTTCAAAAATGACAAAGTTTCAAAGAAAATAATGATAAAGCTAGAGTGAGAATATGAAATGGATTGTGAGATTGAGAATAATGTTCATCCTAGTGGAGTAGATTCATTTCCATAGTTTTAGCTATTCAGAATTTGGGGGAATTCTAGTATAAAGCAGAAGGGGAGAAGTGTTTAACCTTCACCACCTCAAAATTAGATTGCATCTTTACTATAACTTCCATTTTAAAGCAGACCAATGCTAAAGATATTTTTTTTTCTATCAACAGGATGTAAAGTAGAATCTATATTTCTGAATGTTGAAGCTGTAAACACGCACAGAGATAAACCTGAGGTAAGGATATTTTTCAGATTGGAGAACTTGATGTAATGTACTGCCTGAGCTGATTTCCATTGTCCTTGTGGTTTGAAATGATTTGATAACTCAGCTGGTCCTATTTAATTTAACATATCAAGCTTTACTCCCGGTTTGCTGTTGCGCAAGGGGAAACCCTTTTTATTGAGCAAATTTATCTTACATGCAAGCTCTAGCTGGAGTAGTTTATCTTCAGAAAATGAATGAGAATTTGAAGATATGGTATCAATCTAAAAACTGTATAAAGTTCTTCCAGGCTTTGTCATTCAACGGAAGTAGGGTGTTGTCAAAAAGTACTTTATGAATGTCAAGCTTACTTTGGAGAGTGTAAATAATGAAACCATCAACTTTTTCATCACTGCCATCGTTGCTGTATGAAAGAGAGGAACTGATGATGCCACCTGTGTTTTAAGGCAGAGCTGGAGAGGAAGAGTAGCTCTTGGGATACAGCAGAGCAACTGGGGAAAAGGAAATGGATTGTATTTATAAAATGTAAGTGGAGATAAGATGTCAGACCACGGCACCTTCATGGTCTCCCTGCGCCAGGCACGTGGTTCTGTGAGCTCCTACGTGTTGACATGAGCTTAGGTTGACTCTGCTGCTCACGCAAAGCTCTTACAGGGCTGCATTATGAAAGCTACAGAAAATGTGTCGCGATTAAAGATTTCTGGTTCCCTTGCAGATCCTCGTGCTAATGCTACCAGGTATGGCACTAATTTCTTGCTGAGGTTGAGCGGTGCCAACTGGTGAATTAAAAGTCATTTTGATAATGTGAGGAAAAAAAGGGCTGTTTGTGGCAGTTTTCAGAACAATGGTTTCTGGTGAAAAGGAATAGTGATAGATGTGGGTTTAACTGTGTATTCAGTAAGGCACATTACACAAAATACCTTATTTATATGAGGGTGCACACTTGTGGCAGTTGGGCAGACTTCATGCTGGAAGGGACTACAAAAAAGTTTTGGTTTAATGGTTGGGTATTCCCAGTTCTGTAAATACTGACTCTTGATTGTTCATAGCAAAGGCGTTTTCTATTAGATGTCATATTGCGTATTTCCTTTCTCTTCCCCTTCCTCCTTTGTTGTTCTGCTTACTACTTTTGTATCTTAGTTTGATTTCTTAGATTTAGGAAATTCATTCTGTTTGCACAGTGCCTAAAAGGTGTTGGAGAAGTGTGATGAAATTAAAGGAGGATGTCTTAGAGCAGGTGTTATGTTATCAACGTTAAATACTGTAATCAGTTGAACATCTTTAGTTTGGCTGATAAAATATTGGTGCTGAATTTACAGATGGCTGAAGTGTTTTGGGAACTGCTGTTGGAAATACCACTGCTCTAACTGAAGATGTTTATTTTGAATCACCAAGTGACTCTTAACGTGCCTAGCCAGCGATGTGGCTGGTGTTGAGTGACTGTATTTCAGGTGCACGTAGAGGATCATGCAGAAAGTTGCATTGCAGTGGACACAAAGACACAAAGCTGTTTAATTTGAACAGAAATACATTGAGTTAATAATTAAAAAAAAAAAAAATTACCAGAGGCATTCTTATTAAAAAAACCCTCATTCTTTCTCCCTCTGTCCCCTGAGAAACGCAGACCAATGAAGTGTGGATGATGATCTGCTCTTTATTTAGTAGGGCTGTTGATCCTGTCTGCATTTAAATGCTGTGTGGAGGACTGTGAAAATTTCAAAAGCTTTCATTTACATCACCTACAAAAATGTTAATTACTTCTGTAAAATTAAGTTTTCAAATAGTCTATTGAAGTCAAAGTGTTTAATTAAATACAGCATCACAGATAACAACATTGTTAAACAATGACAGTATTTGATTAAGAATTGCCCAGTGTGCTGCTCTGTGCCCCCACAAGTAATTTGTGTTTCTGAACAGTGCACTCCTTTTTGGCTTCAGCTGAAAGCATTTATTTTCACATTGCAGAAATGCGGGCAAAGCACTGGAGTATTTGTTCATAGTATGTGTGAACTTCATTGTTTGATAATGACTTGTCTGAAGTGGACTGAAGCCTTGCATTTGTCAGCAGTGTAGTGGCTTATGTTCCTGACCTTTTCAAGTGAAGGAGTCTAGAGGCTTTTTACTGATAATAATTCCAGGGAATTACTTGAGCTGTTGTCTGGGTCCACTCTTTGGGCCAGAAAAGAAGCACTGCGGTAAAATGTCTGCTTTGCACCTCTGTCTTAGTCAGTGAGTGACAGACAGGGAGATTGCTCGTAGCAAGAAACCCAGATCTCCTTTTTGGTTTTGTGGGAGTAAGGGGAGAGAGAGATGTTAGTGAAAGCTGAGGTTGCTTACCACAGTGTGAAACAGTAAGACTTATGAAGCCTGGCAGCGCAGAGTTTGAAGAATTGGCAATGATTTGGCCTAAAACGGGCCGTATCTTAGATGCAGATCTTGTAAGGAACTTCAGAACAGTTTATCATGGTCTGTTTTCTTGGTGGAAGGGCGAAGAGTGATTGCCCAGTCTTTGGGACTTGATAGGATGGTACCATGGCAGGTGTGATTCCTCAGCTTAATTCCACATGGCCGTGCTCAAAGCTGTGCTTCCAAGCGTTTGCTGTGCTGGTGTTTCAGTTTCACTTGGTTTTGAATAATTTGCTGCATTGAATGTCTCTTTTTTTTTGTTGTTTTTTCTACAGCCTCTGTAAAATGAGGTGAGATCTAGTTGGTGTGATCTGTCCTGATCAGATCCCAGGTGTCTGGGAAGATACTTTTCTGTTTTGTCAGGGGTAGTACGTGTAACACAAATGTAAAAGTTTCCCCTTGGGAAAGAAGTAGATGGCATAGTTCAGCAGCGCACTGCAAGTTACTTAATGGATAGACCTATATGTGCTGAAGCACGTGGTTAAGTGGATTCCTGCTTGGCCTGTACACACTTCCCCCTAAACATGAATGACTTGAGCTTTTGGTAATACTGTCAGCGTGGGATCAGCGATTACTGTAAATATATTTTTCTGCTGTGTAGTTCTGGCAGTCCCAGCTGTCAGTCTGCTGCATTCTCGGGTGTGGGGAGTTGAAATAATCTCTGCTTTTAAATAAATGCAGCTGTGTACTTGTGAAGGAATCTGATTGCGGGTTTTTGTTGCTCTTACTGCTGCATGATAAATATTCTCCTCTATTTTTATTATCATACAGAATGTAGACATTTCCAGACCTCCTGAGGACGCTCTTGTAACAGTCCCTGCTCATCAGTGAATCCCGTGTGCTGATCAGCTGTCGAACTTGGGGTGCTGTTTTCATCCTACTACTTCAAAATAAATTGAAAAACTAATCATTCCAATCACTTTGAAATAAAAAAGCCCCATGCAAACCCATCACCTCAAAACCCAAACCAAATGTTTGTCTAGCGCATGACATGAAGAAATTATCAAATCACAATAAAATGATTGCACTGGTTAATTTATTGTGGAGGAGTGATCGAACATTGATCGGCTGTCACTGGAATGCTGGTTTTGTAAATTGCTATAATTTAAGATCCTGCAGCATTAAGTTTTATTGTAACAGCCAGCAATCATTTAATGTTAGTTGCAGTGGGTTTACGAAAGCCATGAAATACAGCATCCTGTGTGGGATAAGAAAAAGTTAAAGTTTGTTTTCTAGGCACCAGTATTACCTTTCAGTGCCCTTGGGAGTGATTGGACTGCTCTGTAGCATAAAATAACCACCCATAGTTACTGCAAAACCTTAATCCTGCTGATCTGTAGCACTAGTGCTCTAGATGTGCTAATTAACGATATGCTCTTTGAAGAGGGTAGCAAGTTTTCACTTAGTTCCAGAACAATTATTCAAGGTCCAGGAATGTGCATAAATGTTTTTAATAGATCTCTTTTCTTAACAGCTGTTCTGCATTAACTAGGCTTTAGGGTTTGTCTGCTGGCAGAAGTGATTTTAAATTTCTTCTTTCCTGCTTTTTGTACGGATGTGGGTGATTGATTGTTTACAACTCTGCTCCGTATGTTTTGTACCCAGATTTTATCTAGGCTGCAGTAAGGAGTGTTGACCGTTTTGGAACATGGAAGCAAAGTTTGTGCGATGATTTTGTAGCTGGGTTGTGACTCCAGAAGCTGTGGGATCTCAGACCAGCAGGGTATGCGTCCTCAACTGAGTTACAGCAGAACCTGTCACAGGCTGGAGAAGACTGCAGCTGGTTGGAGATGCAGTGCCATGTCTCAGCTCCTTTCTCTGCGGTGTTACAATGGGCAAAACGAGGCAGTGGGAAACATCTGTGCCGTTGAAGCAGCTGTGTTTAGATAGCATCGAGTCTGGGGAAGGCAGAAAATCACCAAGTCCTGGAACTGTCTTCTGAGGGGGAGATCTTTTTAGTCTTGAAAGTAAGCAAGAGCGGTGTGTTGTGGAAAGCTGTTTCTGTTAGGTTTCTCCAGTGGGATGTTTTTTTCCAAAACCAGGATTTTGGGAAAAAATGTGTTACATATCTGCACTTCTGAAGAGACACTGAAGTTTTCAGAGGTTTGTAGCAATCAGGAATGTTGGAATAACCAAATAACCTCCTGGCCAGAGAGCCTCACCGCTTGGTATTTAGTTAAACCAGTGTCCCAGGATGGGTTTGGACTGGGTGGAACCTGCATTATTTTCCTCTCTCTGTCTTGACTGTGGCGTGGGAGCGTTTTGCCACATTTCAGCGTTTAATTGCCCCAGCCTCTTGGCATGCGCTTTGCCATGAAAAATGCCACAGAGGAGGAGATCTGAGCCTGCCGTACCCGATTGCACACATTAATTAGTCCAGTTGCTTTTACCTGGGAGTTGAAGTGATGTCTCTGGGAGGTCACAGGGCCACTGGCCATAGTCAGGTACTGAGAAACCCCGCTGAGACAGCTCAGAGTGCTGTCACCTCCACGGGCCACGACTAAGGAAATGCTGTGCAAAATTAGACATGCTATGGTTTTGATGGAGCCAAAATCTGCGCAGGCATCTGCTGTGGAAAAACTGAGTTTTGCTGCTTGAAAAAGGATGGCTTAGGCTCTTGGAGGAAAACAGAGGGGGAAGATGGAGGGGCAGGAACTTGGCTGGAGAGGAAAGCCAGGCTTGGCTGCTCTGCGGCCTGCGGAGGTTGCAGAAGGAGGGAAAGCGGCAAAAACGCCCAGGAACCCTCCATTCCTGCCAGCCTGATTTCCTGGGGCTCAGGCTGTGTGTTGTGCTCTTTGCTGAGCACAATGCTTGTTGTGCTGATGTGTGCAATGGAGTGAAGTGGATGTTTAAAGCAGTTTTACGCTCTAAGGGGTCTCCTATTACAGCAGGATTGCTAAATAGTTCTATCTGGCTTATTTTCTTAGTAAAAGAAAAGCCTGATGCTGAGCAGGAAGCGACAGTGACAGTTTGCCGCACAGCTTGCTGAAGGAAAGCTGGCTGATAAAAGTACTGGATTGTTCATTTTGTGCTGTTTACTTCTCTTTCTATGCCTGTGCTGGTTGTTCAGCTGTGCCAAGCCCTTGTTGACTGCATCTGCTTCCACTGGCTTTGTGGCTCCCGTGCCCTTCAGAGCCCGCTTCCCTAGAGGAGCCTTCCTGTGAAATCTTCCCGTTTTGCTGTGAAGATCCCATGTAGCTAATCAAAATAAAACTGGAAGGGCACACACTGTCCTGTTCAGAAACCCATAGCACCTTGTTTCTGTTCTGTAGGACAAAAAATGGGCAAAGCACGGGGAAGTATAATGAGGAGAGGAGGAACTGTGGTATGAGTGTATTTGCGTTAATCTGTGTGTTTTGAGTCTTTCTGGAGAGGGGTGAGTGAGGTGGACCCTTGTGCAAGGCAGGAGGAGACCGTTCCAGCCCTGGTGAATGCTGTGGAAGCAGCGAGCCCCCTGCCTGGGCTGACCAAGGGAGAGCGCATGTGGCTTAGTAGAAATAGTATCTTTTAAAGGTGTATGGTGTTTTTCTTCCCACCCTGGTGTTTCCTGGGCTCTCTGGACCCTGTTGCTGCTGGTGCAGTGGCAGTGCGGTTCCAGGACAGTGGTTTTGTCCAGGTGTGCTTTGGCACAGCAGTGCCCACCAGCCGCACTGGTCTGGTCCCAAAAGCAAGGCTAAAACCTTGGTCATCTTTCTCAGCAGCAGCGCTATTCTTGTTGCTCAGCCTTTCCCTCTCAATGCCCGTAGCTGTTCTGGAAGTGGTACAGTCACGGCTGCTATCATCTAATCTATCATGATTCCTACAAGTAGGAATCCTTTTACCATTCCTATTAGTCCCTCTCTGAGCCTCAGTTCAGCACTCTTGCAGTCAGGAATTCTGTGTTTCCTTTTAATAAGCCCTAGGGTGTGTTTACAGAGGTTCATCCCAGATGGAGTTTTCTTCCCTCAGTGTGAGAGTTCTGTGTGCTTTGCTTCTACAGCCTGTTCTCCTTCACGTTTACTCAAGTGGAGCCACTTTCTGTTTTTAAGTTTCTTGACTGCGTGTTGATATTCCCTCTTGGGTCTGTCTCAGTTGCTGAGATGCTGCTTTCTTCTGATACCTCTCATTGACTTAAATGAGCTGTATCTTCTGAGTTGTCTTGACCACCTTGGTTCCTTTTAGTTTCATGTTACAGCTGTCTAGTTCTTGCTGCTTGTAGACTAATTTCCAGTACCTCTGGATTCCTGCATATTGATGCTCCATTTCATGCTCCATTTCATTTTCTTTGAATCAACAGCAGATGCTCATATTAAAAGATTTCAGCCAATTTTCTTAGAGTGCCTGTGGAGACATCTCCACAGTCCGGAGGAATTTCTCGGGTATGTTGCATCAGTTGCTAAGAAAAATACATGCAAATGCAACAAATGCCAGCATGTTTTGTTTGCCTTTTTTTTTTCCCCTTGTAGTTGTGCAGAATATGACTTGTTTTACTAGCTCGTCATGTTCTTAGATGCTGATGCTTTCTGTGTGCCCTTTGCTACAGAAGAGACCCTAGCTATAGAAGCTTCTTCCTGAAATAGCGTTATTGATCTTTCCTTCAAAGAGGAGAAGGCAGAGAGTGGGTTGGACAGTGTGCTGGTGGGTGCAGAGATTTTTAGGGCTATGCCCAGCAGAATTCATGCATTTGTTCTCAGAAACCTTGATGTGATGTGTTTATGGTGGAAATCAGGGTGGTTTAATCACGGGCTTGAAGGCTGATGAGAAAAGAAAGGGCTGACACAAATGTAGGAAAGAATTGGTAAGGGCAGAAGTGATGTTGGCACACTTTGACCCCCAAATCAATTTTGGTGCTGGCTTGTTTGTCTCCTGTTTTTGTTAGAAATGGCTGAAAATCTTAGAAACTGGAGTTGGGGAGGGGAATGACTTGCTCTTTATGTTGATGGATTTTGACTGATGGAGTTGTGTGTATGCCGTCTGAGAGCGTGTGCTGAGAGTCCCCCTCGCTGTGTGCTGGTGGGGCTCTCCTTTTCCTTGAGTTTGACTAAAGAGACTTGTTTTCAAAATTACTAAATGTGGTTATAAAGCCACAAAGACACTGTCTGATGTCAGTGTGACATCTGCCAACATGCCCATGCATCCTGAAGTGCATTTATGTTACCAGCTCTTCAGGGAGTTACTTGGAGTCCTTCCAGTGACTTGGCTGCTTACAGACAGGATCAGAATTATCTTTATAGCTGTTGGTGTTCAGGAGTCATTTCCTGGAGTGTGCCTGAAGCAAGGCGAGCTGAGCTTCCCTCCCTCCAGGTTTTACCAGTTCCTGTGTGGCTTATGACCTTTGCTGTGGCGTTCTGTTTTTTCTTATATTATATGCATAAAGACTAGAAGACATCATGGATTAGAAAGATGTGACTAAAAACAGTGGTTAAAGTCTTAAAATACATAACATTGTGACCTGCATATGGTGTACAGAGACATTTGTCCTTCCAGACCCAGTATAATTGATGTCTCAGAGGTGCTTTTTCCGTGGCAGCAGAGAGCCTGCTTTATAAGTGTCTGAGGGACCTGGGCTCTGTGAAGCGCGTGGTGGCTGGGCTGAGGTCTAAGCCTGGCTTCTGACTCCTGCTCATGGGCTGGGGACCTTTCCTTGTGTTTTGCAAAGCACTTTGAGGAAATAAGCATTAAAACTCGCTTGTCTTTTGCTTTGCGTAATAGCCATGTGTTAAGCAAAACTACTGGCCGACCATGAGACTCTTGCTTGAAAATCTTTTTTGTTTTGGAATTTGCAGAATGTAGGTGTGGACCGGTCAAGAGAAGAAGCTCTGAGGACAGTACCTAACCACCTATAGCTCCAGTTCCCAGGGCAGCCGCCCTTCCTCCAGTGTGAGAGCGTTAAGTAGCAGCTCAGGTCCAGGAGAATGGAGAGTTGGAACGAATGCTCCTCCCCTTCACTTTAAGACATTTTGAATGTGATTCAGCTTCCTTGAAGAAAACCTGTAGTTGTGGATAACTCCCAGTGCCGAAAGGTATCAGTGAAAAGATTTAAAGGGAAGCAGAGTAGAGCTGGTTTCAGATTTTATGTGTGTAAATTTTATGCGGTTTCAGTGGTTTTTATTGTTCATCTGTAGATACTTCAAGAAGGTTGATTGCCCGTGTCAATTTTACTGTCAGATTTTAACTAAATTTTACTTTCTTTTTAAAGTGTTTTTCTAAGAGTTCCTTTTATTTTTACTGTGAATGATTGCCTAGAATTATTACATGGATTTCTTTTTTTTTTTTTTGATGGCGTGTTTAACATAGGTGAAATTCTACATTTTGAGCATTGGAGGCTTTGTGTTGCAAAGCTACTTTAAAATGGGAATGCTGTTAACTCTGATAGCTTTTCTGTGGTGTAAATTGAGCTTCGGTTTGCCAGCTACAGCTTAAATCTTTCTGAAATGGGGAAACTTTCCCCTTGAAAAAGAAAAGCATTAACGCCAGATTCACTACCTGAAAGGTTCTGGTGTTTTAGAGAGATTTTAACATTTTCCAGGGGCCAGCTGTACTTCAGAGGGCAGCAGAAGACACAGTATGAAGTGGGGAACATGAGTGTGAGCATAGCTGGCAGCCTGGCTAATGAATCAGGAGAGATACATCCTTTCTGCTGCAGTTACCGGAGGGGGTGAGCAGCTTTTCTGAGATGGGAGGGGAAAAGGATTTGGACTGTCAAGGTCTGGAGAAGCTGCTTGTCTTAATAGTGCTGTGATATTTTATTTTTTAAGGCAATTTTTGGAATGAATTCCGACATAAAAGTCTGTGTTTCTCTTTTATAGCCACATTTAATACGTACATCAGGAAACAGTACAGAAAGGTTAGGTGGAGTTTAAGCATTCTAACAGCCCATGCAAGAAAAACACCAGGTAAATTCTGAAGCTATTATTAACATGGCACAGCTGCCTTGGAGGTTTCTTTGTGTTGTTTTTAAGCATCTTCCACCATCCCCATTCTTCGCTGCTCTTTTATAGCTTGTGAAACTCCAGTGCTAAAAATGGAATTTTCAATGTCTGTTGAGGCCACGACCTATTCACTGTACTAAATCAACGTGTAGTTTGTGTGTGTGTTACCAGACAACTGAAGCGAGCTGCCAGCACTGCTGCTGGCTCCGAGTTCTGAAATGAGGAGAACTATTCTTTGGTAGCTGAAATGTGTGCTTTTTTTCTAAGGACTTCTCTTCTATTAACTGAGCTTTTACCATGTATGTTGTTGGGGTTGTTTTATTTTTCTGTTTTGTTTTGGTTTTTTTTCTTAATTCCTGTGTGAAATACCAGGCCCTCGTAATGTAGTTTTGCAAGCAAGGGCTAAATTGTCTTTTGTTTCTGCAGGGTTTATAACATAATGTGCTGCTCTTGTGATTTTATTTTTTTTACATAAGCTAATTTCAGCAATATATCCAGCTCTGGAAGTAAGCCATACTGTATCGCTGGGCTCCATTTCAGAAGAGGAATGTGTAGGGTACAGAATGATCAGAAACACTTGCTTCAAGCGCTGCTGTCTAAAGCTTTGTGTATGCGATCCACGTGTTCGGTAACACCCATTTCAGATCTTTATTAATTCAGCTGTGTCCGTAGTTACGGCGCTGCTCAGAGAAGTTAATTTATTGACGCATAGTTAACAAAAATGTAGGTGATTTCCCCCTCCTGATTTGACGTGCGTTGAGCGAGGGAAAGCTGTGCTGTGCTCCAGGCAGCCCTCGGCTCCTCCAGACCTCCACTGTCCAGCCACGACCAGGCCTTGGTAAAGTTTTTAAACTGAGAAAGTCAGAGTTATCCGTCGTTACGGGGGCAAATCCCAGGAGTCTGTATTAAAAGAGTGGGGTTTGACTGGCAGAGTGCCACACTGCTTGTGCTCGGACCTGGTTGCAGAAATGTGGTGGAAGGGAAGGTTTCCCTTTGTGAGGGCTGAGCCTAAGGGCTGCTTCTCTTCCCCAGCAAGCACAGCTTGAAGGCTCTCCCCTCCTTCCCTTTCTTTTACCCCTCTCAACTTTCAGAGGTGCTGTAAAATTCCTGAGGCTAAATGCGTTACGTATAGTAGGTATTTTTAAAGCCTGCTTCTGAACATACTGTGATGAGTGTTTTACTAATTTGTGTGTGCAGTAAAAAGAATTGTATACAAGTGTAAATAAACTGTTATGTCGATACTTGAAGAGGAAAAAAAAAAGTTGTCTGTCCCACTCAAGGAAGGTACTAAATCACTGACTGCATCTGCCTCTTTCTATCTGGTGAGAGCAGAGCAAGCGTAGACAATGAATGTAGCTTTGAAGCAGGGGATCTGTTCTCCCTGGAGTGTAACCCCCTTTCTGCAAAGGCACTGTTAAGAATTGCAGATTATTGTCACTGTCTAAAAGCCACATCTATCCCCCCGCTCCTGAGAGAACCATCAATGACAGGGGAGGTGAAAACCCTCATCCTGACCTTGCCTATGTGTTCCCATGTACCCTTTGACTGTTAACGCACTTGCTGGCTCAGATGCAGTCTCTCAAATGGGATGAAACTGTCTTTTCTTACATCGTTGGCCTTCGTCGTAATCTTTCAGACAAATGTAATCATTTGACCTTTGATCCAATTAATAAAGATCAAATGTTACAACGTGTGCTGGCGTGTGTGGCTTTCTGTGCCCGTTCACAGCAGCTGAAGTGCCAGGTGAGTGTTCCTGCGTGGCAGTGGTTTCCACGGCTTTCAGAAGCGTAGGAGACATGGCTTGGTTAAGAGAGCTTATATGTAAGCCTAAGAATTAAGTTAATTTACCCCATTGGTTGCTTTACTCTGACAAATAATTTAGGTAACAAACTCAGTAACTGAGGGAGAAGTTGGAAGACTTGATTAAATAGATACAAATGAGGATTTGCATGCGATGGAGGAGAAAGGTAAGACTATGAATTTTACCTGATTATTGATGTTTTCAGATCTGATCCACACTCAGAGCTACACTGTTCTTATATTGTCTTCCAAATACTGTTGCTTTTTTTTGGTTTTTTTTTTTTTTGAGAAAGCTGAAAGCCAGCAGCAAAATGCTGCCTTCTAACCTCTAGGTTAGGTAGCTGACATGAAATTTGCAGAGGTACTTGTCCTTCTGAAGGTTAAAGACAAAATTATTACTTTTTGGTTTTTAATTTTGTACTCAGATTTCCCAGTCTTGTTGATGACTGTATGCTCTTGGGTAATAACCACTTGTAGCTTCTCTGCCAGGTGGAAGGAGTGTTTTCTTCATTAACTCTCCTCTATATTTGTTTGCGAGGAGGTAATTTTGTTTGCTTGAGAGCTTTTAGGCTGCTTTCTGGACAGAATCTTTTAATACCTCGCAGTTAACAGACTGTCTGTGGCTGAACAGGGCCGGGCTGCTGCTGAGGAGGAGGAAAATCGCGACTGTTTGGCAGAGGAAAGGCGTCTCCACACAGGTGCCACAAGTGTGGGTCAGGGTGATGGAAGGTGGACTTGTGGCAGCAGGAAATGCTCCAGGTCAGCATAAAAGAATTGCTGTGTGAAGACCAGGGTCCCTCCTGAGCAGGTTTGGCACCCGTTACTCCAGAGTGAAGCAGGTAAAGTGTGCTGAGCAAACACTCCCGCAAGCAGCAGCTGCTATTTCTTGTCATTCAGTAGGAGCCTGGTGCTGCTGGCAACCACATCTGTAACGTTCTGCTTGGGTACAAGCCTCCAGCGCTCACCTTTGAAAGCAGAATAACCTTCCAGTGAAAAATGGCAAAGCAGAAATGACCGAGCAGGTTACTGGAAGGGGAAAAAAACAAGTTTGCTGCTGCTCTTGGCAGAAACTCACAGCACAGTGTTTGTTCCCCCTCTGACAGGGGTTTGGGTCAGTGCGTGCGGTGGTAACCAGGCAAACCCCGTCTGCTGGGACTATTCCAGCCTCAATCTGCTGAACTCTTAGATGGCATCCAAGCCTTGCTGGCATTACTTGAATTATATCAATAAGCTAGAGCTGCTCTTTAGGAAAAAAACAAGCCTGCACTGTATTTTTTGAGTCTATAGGAAGCCTTATTGAGGGGGCTGGGTGACAGCTTTCCCCTGCTCCTTCAGCAGGATTAACAGTCTGGAACTATCCAGGATAGCTACAGGGTGCTCCTAAGAGCTCTGTAACACTGTAATTGTTAGACACAGTGCCACCAGTATATTTCTTTTTCAGCCTGCTCCATGCTTGAGAAAATTAAATCATTTGCAATACTGTTACAAGACCTAGAAAGCTTTTGAGGACCAAGGGACCTTGCTTTATTCTGTATTTTACAAGCTGACTGCGAGAAGGGTTTTGGAAAGAGGTTTGTAGTTATTACATTAGTTGTTCTTTCTTATTAAAAATCAAAATTCAGAAGTAGGTATTGCAACAAAGCAGAATCGAGTTTTGTGCCCCTTTTTACAGCAAGGAGAAGGAGCCACTGCTGCTGTAGTAAAAACAAGCAAATAAACCTAGAGGAAAGATGTCGTGCTTGCCAGTTCAGGTGCTTCCTCTCCAGCCAACCAGGCAAGTGGTCCTAAGGCTCTACACCCGCGTTACCTGATGATTTTCTCCTGGTAAGCTGCTGCTCTGATCAGGTTGCGTATTTCTGTTAATAGGAAGCAATGTTTACCAGCGGAAACGCCTGTTCCCAGGCAGGATTCCCTCGTGTTCCCAGGCAGCGTGCTGGGGCTGCTGTGGGACACTGGGGCCTGTTTTATACTGCCTCAGAATCAATATTTGGCACGGTCAGTGGAGCCTGACCTCTGCCAAGGGAGAGACGGGCTCTTTAAAAAAGCAGTATGAACGGCACCCAGCTATTTCCTACAACAGCTGGGAATCTCTGCTTTTGCCTAACTCTTCATTTTTGGTTAATTCTCCTAAAATATTTCTGTTGTTTTTGTAAGTGATCAGGACTTACAAGTTATTAGCTTTTTGCTGTAGTTCAAAGACAACTGGAGTTTCATTCAGTATTTCTAGAAAACAATCATAAAGCCATGAATGAAAGTTTAATGTAACTTTCTTTAATTGAAGACAAATAAAAGAACCAAGGGCTCAAACACTTTTTAAAAAGACATCTGTTCCCCAGTGTCTTCTCTCGAGCAAAATATACAGCATATATATATATAACATAACTACATTCAAGTACCAGACAGAATTTACATTTTCCCAAACAGAGAAAATAATGCACATGATTCACATACCTGAAACCCAACCATGCATAAAAGAACACTGCCAATAAATCAGCAGTTGGACACAATTAACCACACTGTGTATTATTCTGGAGTATTGACAACATCGTTGGAATGTGTAACACTTGGGAGTGCTCAGTTTAGAACGTTTAACCCTGCTTTAAAGTCTGGCTCTGCTTATAGACTTACTTGTCTAAGATCTGTTCAAATTTAGGGTTAATAAAAGAGAATCCATCGAACGCAGACTGATCCATGGAGTCGATCAGGTTTTTGTCGCTGTATGACAGTTTCGGCTTCTCACTCAGAAATTCTCTGTCAAAGTTGTTGTAGTCGCTTGCTGACTTCTGTGTTAGAGAGGGAAAGGAGTCTGAGACAAACTTTGTAATCTCTTCCAGAACAAACTGCTTAAATAGGAAAACTATTATATAGGAAGTTATTTTTTTGAGCTCCTTCCCTCCTCCCCACCCCTTAGAGAAAAATCTCCTTTTTGCCTATTTTAACGACACGGTAAGACTAACTGGACAACTGCTTATTGTCAGTTGGAAGCAAATAGCACCAGGTTGCTTCAGAGGAGAACCACCTGGGTTTGTGATAATGTTTCACAGAATTTCCCAAAGATCCTCTATTGACAAAAAAAGCAAGGCAGCACTTCCATTTAAGCTCAACGTTTCTTGCTATTAACCAAAGTTTTTAAATTCCTGAAAGCATTTTGCAGTCTGTACTTGTTCAGGGAAAAAAAACCCAATGCCCTATTGCAGCTGCTGTATGTCTGGATAATGCATTTGTGTATATTTCATAAAAATTCACGTGACTGAAGACTGTTTTACACTTGGAACCTCCAGAGGTTACTGTTTGTAGGATCCTCCTGTTTCCAGAGTTCCCATTTCTATGGGAACATGCAACGTGAAGCCTTCTGTTCTTGGGTGGGACAGCTCTCCATCAAGCACAAGCTCTCCTCCATCGAGCATGTAAGTACGCTTTAAAGAGACTACGTAACCTCCAGAACATTCACCTGTATCAATAACAGGCTGGAGGAAAAGTGGTTTGGATTTTTAATGAGGTGAGATGAAGCAGAGCATCCCATGGTGACAGACTGAGTAACACACAGTCTGTTCTTCAGGTATTTTTTCAGGTAATGTCAGGCATGTACGTTACAAATAGCTCTTAAGTTCCGTAGT
Source organism: Eurystomus gularis (assembly GCA_013400335.1). Taxonomy (NCBI): domain Eukaryota; kingdom Metazoa; phylum Chordata; class Aves; order Coraciiformes; family Coraciidae; genus Eurystomus; species Eurystomus gularis. Next base: position 67,350 of record VZZY01008433.1, read on the forward strand.
ACAGAGAACACAACTTTTTGCCCACTTGAAGGCTCTCGGTTGAGTTTGAAACAGCACAGATTTAATGCTTGTGCAGAATGTCTGCAGGCAGCTACCACGTAGCCTCAAGTTATTGGACCGTCTCCCAGGTTGCATTATAGGATAGAGACGTGCAAGGAACTGTTAACACTTCCAGCATTGAGGAGAATGGATATTGGAATTACTAGCTGATTTTCCTGACTATATTAGTAAAAGAAGCTCCTTGAGAGAGACTAGGCAGACAGTCTTAACAGGAAGATTTCGGGGCAGTCAGAGGAATGTAGTGCACCCTTCTATAACTGAACTGTCCAAGAACAATGGGGTTTGAGTTATGCAACTATCTCATTTATAAAATGTGAGAAGAAACTTGCAGTGGGATAGTTTGAGCAAGTTAGAGAAGCTGCCCCTTACCCCTCGGCTGACATTTGCAGCCCTGCTACCAAACAAAGAATAACCCACGTACCACTTTTGGAGTGAAAGGAGGGTCCACCTCTCTCTTCTCTAGCGCTGTCCAGTTGATGGTTTTGAAGAAAGGATGGTCTCTGATATTCCCAGTGACCCCAAGTCGCCTTGTTGGATCCCTTTCAAAGAGCTGCAAGAGAAGATGCCCAGTTAAGCCCGATGTCTGCTCAAAAGGTAGGTGGCAGTGGAAGAGGAATGGGTGTACTGCTAAAAGAACCCAAGTGGCTAACAGTGAACAGACCATCAGCAATGATCTGACTTGGCTTTCGCGTTGTAAAAGTAATTTGCTTGCTCCTTTTAAAAGCCAAGATTTGCCCTCCCTAGACAAGTACAGTACCGTGACCCACTCGTGGATTGCCAGTCCTACCTTTTCTAAGATATCTTTCGATTCCTTGGTAATCCAGCGTGGGTAGTGAGGGGTGTCCACTCGGATTGACTCAAACAATTCATCTTCGTCATCCCCATGGAAAGGGGACTGCCCAATAAGCATCTCGTACAGCAGGACCCCAAATGACCACCAGTCCACGGAGAACGTGTACCGCAAACCTTGCAGGATCTTTTTCCACAGAAAAATTGCAAGGAATTAGTAAAAAGCAGCAATATATACCAAAACCACAAGGGGGATTTTAAGAGAGAATAACTAAGATATTTGAGGGAGGGAATCCAGCTATTTGACAAATTGTTGACCCTGATACACATCTGCACTTTTATCCTTGGCTGCTGTCTGTGGAAACACGGGCAGCTCAGTGGACAAGTCTTTGCTCTCACGCAGAAATTCTCTCCATTAACTTTAAATAACCACACACTTAGAAAACATCTCTAGTTTCTTTACCAGATGAAGGAAGAAGCAAGTAGCAATGAAAAGTAGAAGCCCACCAACCACACTTTGACATCATTTATAGCATTAACTACCTTATTCGGATAACTTTGCAAATCAGCTAAAAAAACCAACTATGAACACAGGGAATTTAACTTGGTGAGATGCCCATTAGAAGCTGCTTTTGCTTTGAATTTTGGTTGTTTGCATAAGCACAAGTATGTTCACCAGCTGCAGCGCGCACACATTCGTTCTGCGGGAGCCCTGTGTGTCTGCTGGCTGCAAAGGCAGGAGAGAAAACCCACCATTCAAAAATGGAACATCTTAACATTTCAAGAATATGGAGTTTTTAACATGCAGCTATAGAATATTTACAAATCTCAAGTACCTTCTGTAGAGAACTGAGATTTAATGTTGTTTTTTTTTTTTCCTGTGCTAATTAGACTTTTATTTCTTTCCTATTAGTCTATAAAGGGATGATTCATCCCAACAGCCATGCCTACATCAGTGTGTTCAATCCATCCCTGCAGGATGTGGCAGCGATGTACTGACCTCGGGAGCGATGTAGTCTGGGGTCCCGCAGAAAGTGGTTGCTTTGTTCTCACTGGCAACATTTTCTTTGCACATGCCAAAATCAGCTATTTTGATGTGGCCTTCTTTATCAAGCATCACATTGTCCAGTTTTAGGTCTCTGCAAAGAGGGTTTAAAAAAAAAAAAGTTACACTTTAAGGACAAGTGAGTCGTTTTCATATTTGGATGCATGCAGAGTCTTCACTGATAAACACCTACCCGGCATCATACAAAGAGGCTTTTCAAGAGAATAATCATCCATCAACACAATTTGTACAAAACAGTACCTTTGGACTTTGGAGACAGTAGGGAGAAGGGAAGAATTCTCTCTTGTCAGAGTAAGAAAGAGGCTGAGGTGTATATACAGTGTGTGACCTTAGAATCCTCAACACTTGCTTTCAGATCCAAAAGCACAACCCCGTGCTTCTGTTGCTTCTGGAAGGAAGGAAGAGTTTCTGCCCCACCAGCTGACACAGCAGGGCTGCACCAGCTCCACAGCTCACAAGAAGGATTGTAGGATCTTTAGAGCCTTTGGCAGGAGCATGAATGTTTGAGGCCTGCCCAGCTTTTAATAGTACCTGTGACTTGTTCCTAGTTACAGCACGAGGGGTTCATGTGTTGTGGCCGTGGTCTGTGAAGTGTCCTATTCATGTCTTTTTTCAGACTAACACTATTCAATCAAGTAAGAGCTTTTTTACAGCAGTTTCCAAAAGCTACATTTCCTCCCTTGATGGTGGTGCAGGGTTTTTTTGTCCATCTGGCTGCAAAAGCACATACCAAGGAGGGCGGGCTGAGGAGAAACCGAACAGCCCTTCTGCTTACCAAGAAAGCCTTGAATAGAGCAGATAATTTGACAGGAGAACAGGGCAGTCTTTTCTCCTTGGTAACTGAAGTTCTCAGTGTCAGCTACTTACACTGCTCAGACGGTACGCTGCAGCTCGAACCAAGAGTCCCTGATCTAATGCAACGCACCATCAATCCTTCCATCTTTGGACATCAGCTGCTGTTCACCTGAGTAAAATGAATATATTTGAGATGGGGAATACTCATGGTAACTTAGGGCACTGCACTTACCTAGCTACAACGAGTTCTCAAACCTTTTGTACGGCTGTGCGCTTACATGCAATGCAATGCCTACCTAAAACTGCCGCAGTCAGCCTCTGTGGTTATGCTGGGAAACATCCCCTCTGAGCCAGGGAAGAAAAAGGACTTTTGGTTTTGCTGGTGTCTTCTTGGAAAACAGTACTGTTTCTCTGAAAATGCTTCCTACTCTGAAATCTCCCTCCAGGAACATTCTAATTTAAGGTAGGGAAATTTAACAGCAAGCCTAAAAATGCTCTAGAAGAAATGGGGTTGAAGGATTTTATGCTGATGACAACATCACCTGGAGTTTGATCCTTTTCTGTATAAAAATCTGCAGGAGGCAGTAGGACTACATCTGGGTACATGAAGTACCTCCCTGGGCTGTGGCTGTCTTTCCACCAAGGAGGACTCCTGTGGTGCACATCCTCTCTACAAACACTTTCTGTGAAACACTAGTCTCTAACTTGAGAAAATTGCTTTAAAGGATGGATGCTCCAACAGACATTTCCTGCTTCTATAAAGGGAGATGGACAATACCAGATGTTTGGGAGCACATTTCCCTAAGTTACCTTGTGTTGCTTGCTCTTAAGTGCGCAGCTGTTCCCCTTTGTGCCTGTTTGTTACAGAGGTAAGAGCCACCTGAGCAAGTAGGTACCAAAGAGTGCTTTAGAACTGGGGGTGGGGTGGAAGGGCTGGAGAAAGGAAATTGAAATGCTACATGAAGAAAACCCCCTCTCATCTCTTGTAGTGTGGGTATTTACAGTAAGAAGCAGCTGATCAGGATCTGGCCCCTGCTGTTTCAACCCGGTGAGGCAGAAGCCTCAATACTGCAGTTTCAGCTGGAAAGCAAGAGCAGATGACATTCAGCTCTGTGGCTTTCACCAGGCTGTAGGAATTTACAGCCTCGAGGACTCTCTCCCTTGCCTCCAAACTAAATGATTTGAAGGTAAGTGTTTAAAAATAACTGAAACAAAACTGCTTTTGTATAAAAAAAAAATAGCATTCCAGCATTCTGGTTACCAAGGAAAAGACGGTTATAGATTCATCTCAGGCATGTTAATGCCCTTGGAATAACATCAGCTCTCTGACAGACAGCTTTCGCTCGATACATCGACCACTGACTCAAAGATACATGAAGTGCTAAGGCATTTCACAGGTCCCACACTGGAGCTAGTTGGTACTCACCTATAAATAATGCCTTTGCCATGAAGAAACTGTAGCCCACATAAAATTTCAGCTCCATAAAACCTGAAAAGACCAAAACATCTTTTAATCTGTCTTGCTCGGTTACAATGTAGGCAGTGCAGCTGGCCAAAGGAGCTGCCGTGCATGCTGCATGCTTCTTTAAATACTAATATACGTGTATTTATTGAGCTGGATGCTGTGTCCACAAGGGAACCCCTTCAGCACACACCTGTAGTATCTAATGCCAACAGCAGAGGGGACACCACAGCAACTTGCCTTAATGCTTTATTCCACTGCCATCAGGGAACACTGTCCCTTTTCTGCTCTTTAATAGTCTTCTTATGTTTTCAGTGATGTGCACGTGCCTTTTGAAAGGCAGCTACTGGGAGCTCAGTACTCTCAGGATTATTCAGGAGGGGCTGGGCACTAATGGCTGTTAGAAACAGACCTCACCGACCTCCCTCTGCACCTGCCCAGCTCCAGCAGATGGAAAAGTAGCATCACTTCAGGGGCATTCTCCTCAGAAAGAGAGGTAATAATGCAGAGGATATGAAAGAAAACGCCCAAAATGTATTAAAAGCTTTTTTCTTTAATTGAACAAACACAAAACCCTTTCCACTTCTGCACAGCAGAATGAATGTTGACCTAAAACTTCAGGAATCGGTACAGAGGATGCCGGGAGAGGCTGCCAAGCTGCACAGATGTTTGCTGGAATGCAGGTAAGCTGGAGGGGCACTGTCCAGATTTTTGCTGGGGAGAGTGGGAAGGAAGCTTGCCCTGGCCTGTAAAGCTGGCTGCTAGCAGCCACTATTTATACCAGAGCTCTTGGTCTGCTCCCCTGCAGTCAGTGTTCTCTAGCACGGGGCACAGTATCACAAGTAGCTTTCCAGTCTGGTTATGCAACAGCACTGGTGCTTTCTGGAAGACCCACTACCCTGCACTGGTACTTTTCAGGTCTTGCACGCACCCATTCCATGACACAATTAAAACCCTCATGCTTTTGGGTGAGAAGAGTAGAAACTGACCTAAAACTGAATAATTATGATAGTTAAAGTAAGAATAATACAACAGGTTTGCATCTTCTAAGTCTTCAGCTCCAGTGGTCTTTAAGCCATCGGTAACTGATGCAATTGCACTTGCTGAACGATGTGCTCACACATTTCATTAGCATCTTGTGGAACATGCAGGTTATCCTTCTGCACCATCATGGCAGCTTAGCAATACTAGGAAGTACTGTAAGCGTTGGGTTTTTTTTTCCCTCATGCTATTTTCCTTTTTTTTTCCATCTAAACACAGTCCTAAGAGACACTGAAGCTGTAACTTTTGCTTTTCATTGCTGCCTGACGTTGCAGTTTACTTCTCATCTCTAGGTACAAGCATCCCCATAAAGTAAAGCATCACTCAGCTACATAATTTAAGAGAACCGAACTCCAGACATCAAGCGAGCTTCTTCATTGTGTTAAACCAGTGCCTAGAAACACCTTTGCAGCTGTCAGCCACTGAAACCAGAGTGAAAGACTGCAGGTGAGCAGTGCAGAACTAGAAGCAGTAAAACCACAGTGACTGAAACGACTCACGGAGATAACAGGGACTGAGAGCTGTGGACTTACGTTGCTCTGTAGAGATCAAAACGCCCCTTGTCTTGTATGTGGAACATCAGGTCTCCCCCATTCAGGAACTCCATAACAAAGAACAGATGATCCTGTTTGCAATTAACCAGAGAATGGAAAAATGACTCGTGCTGTTGCAACCACAGACGAAGGAGCGATGTGGCTACTGGGGACCAAGCAGCCGCTTTCCTCCTCTCCTGAAGTATTTCTCTATTTCTTGCACCTCTAAGAGGCCATGAGGCTCCTACAGGTTTGAGTAGCCTATTGTTGTAAAGCTAAATCTTGTATTCTGAGGGTTTATAGACTTAGTAAGTATTTAAATGTATGTTTTTATTGACTTCTACCTGTGACATTTGTCTTTTTCCCCCCTCATTGAGAGTGAAGCTAAGATCAAGGATTTAAATTAAACTGCCTCTTATTCCGGATTGCAGGGTTAGTTTTCTGGACTCATTCTGTTCTCATTAATACATGTGGGGGCCATACTCATATTTACTTTACACACAGCCTGTGAGCTACTGCACAGTGCACAAGAAAAGGAAATTTAATTCTTGCATCACCAAGTTACTTTCACTTGACAGCTGGTAAGAGCATCCATTAAAAGGCTCCGTCTGTTGTGTTGCTGTTGGCATTGGGCTTTTTATTACCTTTGTTTGGAACGTGCAGTAAAGGTGTGTGAGAAACGGATTTTCCCACGCAAGGGCAAGGACCCGCTTTTCCACCATGGTACATTCCACGTCATCGTCAATTAGCACTACATCTTTTTTCAGTGCTTTGATAGCAAAGAATTCATTCTTCCCTTTCAGCTCAGCAAGTAGAACCTACAAAAAAAATAAATAAATACAAGATTCGGTTACAGCACACGTAGGAAAGACTGTTGCTGATTATATTAGTAAGGGAAAGTCAAAGGTGCTTGTAGCAGGAAAGACGAGCGAGATTTGGGAAGGTGAAGTTGTTGGGCATGGAGATGAGGAGACAACGCTCAAGGAGATGCTAGGACAAAGGTTGGACTTGATGACCCTGGAGGTCCTTTCCAACCATAATGATTCTGTGACCATGTACCACAGGCACAGCAGCTTTCAGGGCAGTTCTTCTGTCAATGTCTTCTGAGCGTATAACCAGAACACATGTAAAGCCTGTGAGTGAAGACTAGAGCTGTAGTTTCACGGATGGCAGCAGACAGAACCTCTGGAGGTGCTGCTGCATCTCCCCGGCCATCGCACCGCAGTGTTGTGAGGCTGTTTCTGTACAGAATGTACAAACGTAAAATATCCTTTTGCACTGTGGTGCATAAAGAGCAATTCCTGTCTCAATACTAAACAGCTGAAAAACACGTGCATTATGAACTGCTTTTGAGTTCAGACAAGATTCAGGCGATGAACCTCTTACAGCGCAGAGATTGAGCCAAGCAGTCACCTTAAGCTGGGTAAGCTGGTTCCATACCTTTCCAAAGCTTCCTTTTCCTAGTACTTTATGGAAGACAAAGCTGTCTATGTTGAATTTTCTCCTGCTTGCAATCCGTGACGCTGTCTTGGCTGTGCTTCCCTCCCAGAGTTTATCGTACTCGCTGCTATCTGCTGATTGACACAGGGAGTTTAAAGTCCAATATATGCAGAAATGCCACATGACTCAGATCCCCTGCGAAGAATTAAGTACTGACACGCTATTTCAGTGCAGCTGCTGCTGGAATACTGGCAAATCTAAACATGAGGGTCAACTCCTGGTTTACAATAACATTTAAATGATGTAAGTATACTTGATAGTGTTGGATTTGAATTGGACCTCTGACTCTTTCTGATGCCGGGTTTAGGCAACACTTGGGCATTACAAAAACAAAAACAAAAGGCCCTGACTTCCCCCTGTGACCAAGACACAGAGCATGCTTTGGAGAAAAAGATACTTTACAAGGACTGCTTATAAACAAAATTGTTTTCTTCTGTTAATAGAACAGGCTGGTCCCTCAGCCTAAGCAGAGAGGCCGTTAAAAGTTGTGAATTACGCCCAATGCTGGCTAAGAAGCATGATCATACAGGTCAATCCTGATTATATCCTAAAATTAATAATTGTACTCTTTTTTCCTCTGCTGCATAGGTCTGCTGGGTGACTAACAAGGCACTGATGCTACCGTGTGTGCCTCAAGCTGCCCAGCACCTGTGATAACCCAGGCAGGAATTGCAGGGGCTGCACCCTGACTTAGTATTAAACTGAACCACCTTTGCAAGAGGTTGGTTTTTTTTTTCCCCTCTGGAACAAGTATGATATGTAATATCGAAATAATTTTCTAATTTCAACAGAATTAGTTCAACATATGGACGAACATCTAAAATCCTGTGCCACTCTGAAACCAGCCATCATCTCTTACTGAGCCTGGTGATTTCCATCTGGTAAGAAGTTACTTTTACTGTTGCGTTTATTTTTTGCATAAATGATCATAAGTTAGCAGTTAGGAAAATAAGGCTTGTGCAATGCTAGGTACGACACCATTGCTTTAGCAACAGTAAAAAACAATACAAGCCCTTACTCTGAGAACCTATAAAGACAGAATTGCCGGTACTACTAAAACTATTTCAGCCATGCAATCCCAAGTAGTATCTTGGCTGCTTGCATCCTAAAATAGGTAGTACTTGTCGCTGGTTTCTAATGGTTTGTGAACAAATCGAGACAATTAACAGTGTGTGTGACACTTCGGTTTCCGGAGGGAGGGAAATGTGCTGTCAGGTCAGAGAGGCACCCCCCGGTCCCAGCGTGGGGCACGGTGCTGCAGGGAGTAGAGCGAGCTCCGTGCAGAAAGGTGGGCATGCTACAAACTACAGGTCTGTGTCAAAAGTTGTGTGCATGTTTTCTGTGACCAGGAGAAGGTAAAAAATTATATGTTTTTTGAACAGTGCTTTTTAAGATATAATTGTCTAATGTAAGGCAAGAATGAATAACTACTTAAATTGTTAGCTTGAGTATCTGGTAGGTAAATGGCTAAAATAAAACACTGTAGTTTTTCTTACCTGTTGTATCTCCTCCTGGAGCTCTAGGTTTCTTATCAAAATCTTGATAAATACCAACACTTTCTGCAGATCCAGAATCAGACCTCCGTGTAGATTTCTGGGGAGGAGGAGAACATTTGAAATTATATTTGCACTATTACTTTATGAATATGCATAACAATAACTGTTAAGTGTAACACGATGGTAGTGTAAACTTTTCCTAACTCCTAGTACATATCTTTTGTCAAGAAGTCTGGTTCATAGACTATTTAACCACATTCTTTACAGCTTCAGGGCAGCCAATTGCTTCACTTCTTTCACTGCAAGAAAATAAAGTCATTGAAATTCCTGAACCAGTCTGTGTGGTGGTGTTTGTCGCAATATTACTAATGGTGTGAAGGTTTGAATCCACAGTGGGAGGAATTTAAACTGTGGGGAAATGTCCCCTTGGACATTTCCCATCCTTGAAAGAGGAGATGGGAATCACTGTCGTACTAGACATGAAGTCATGTCTGTGTATGACATCTGTCTTCAGCACAGGGAAACATTTTACGTATGGAAGTTCCCCAAGACCAAACGTTAGTAATGAAAAGATTGAGCTTTTCTGTGTTGTGAAAGAGCTGGCACAACGGCTCTCACTGTTTTCAAAGTAAATATCCTGTGAAGCTTAGGAACGCTCAGCTCACAGAAAATACTGTTTGCTTTTGTGATACATTTTCCTGTTTTATTTCAGAGTTTGTGTCTGAATCTTTATCTGAAAGTCAGGAGTTGACCACATGAGACAGCCATGCTGCAGCAGGAGATGGACAATGTAAACTACAGGGCCAGTGTTAATCCCAGAGGAGTTTTCTGTGTGTATGTATCAGATTAACAGAAATTCAGAAAAGCTGGTAGATTTCTCCTCATTTAATTTTAGCATTCAAGTGGAATTCTAAAGTTGAAACATAGAAAAAACAGGCTTCAGCACTGTAATACCACTGTTTAGACAAACAGAAAGGGAGAGAATAACCTTGGCACCACAGAAGAAGAGAGTTGCATTTCAGGAAACCACACCCCTTTTTCAAAACTCTGTTAGGTGAGATTTCCCTCCCTGACAGTTTCAACTTCAGGCTACTGACATCTTTGGTAATCTCTTTAGGGGTCCAGTTAAAAAGAGAAAGCTGTTTGCATTTCCTCTGTTTCAAACTCAGTTCCCCATGAAAGCGATACAGGAAAGATGATGTGAACCCCCCCAAAATGCTCTGAAAACCACAAAATACTTGACAAATGGCAATAAAGCATACCTGGCTAACTTGGTTTAGAGCTTCGGCTAGCAACTTCTGGTTTATTCCACATAAGTTGGCCACCTTCTTCTGGCATTTATGATGCACGTTCATCCCACATTCTAAAAATGTAAGGACGGTTATACAAGCATCAGGAAAATACTGTCTGATACTGCAACAAAAAGGCTGTTTCTCTGTGCAGCTGAGAAACCTTGTTATAAGATCAGACTGGACATGGATCTATCATTGCTAATACAATTGCAGTTTTAATCTTTCATGAAAGCTAGCAGAACTGTTAAAAAGAAAAAACCTCCAATCATCATTTTATTGCCAAAAATCTGTTACAATAAAGATCATCTTGCCTTTTTGTGGGAGAATTATAAAAATGGTATTTACAGTAAATGCTTTCAATACGCTCTTAGGCACTGCCTTGAGTCAAACTCACCAAATTCGAGCTACTTCCAAGGTAGTAATTTTGATTATACTCAAGACTACACGTCTGCAGCCTGTTTTCTGACTGCGTGAGAAGCTCACCTTGGCTGAGCTGTCACACGAGCCAAGCGCTTCTTTGTCTCTCTCTAGTACAGAGGTTTTTTCAAGCGCATGTGGATAAGTTGAATGCCATTCCATGTAACACCCATATAGAACTGCAGTGTGTAGCAATAGCTAATCTCTAGTGAGGTTGTAACACTGATAAAGCATAGAGGGGTTCCAGCTGCCCTCCTTCTTCCCTGGTACCTTCACATTTGAGTCCTTGTTTGACCAGCCCCCAGAGCAGGCTGCCGCAGTGGTCGCAGAAGGTAGGGCTCATGTAGTTGTAAACTTTGAAGCGATGAGGCATGTCAATGTTGAAGCGTTCCTTCTGAAACTGAGGGCAGGCAGAGGGGTGAGGCACTCTACCCAAAACAGGACCAGCTTCTTACAGAAAACAGCTTGGATACTACAAAGCTACAACAGTTGTATCTTGAATACCCCAGTCTTAACATCCCTCATCTAGCAGGGAATGAATCTGCCCATCAAGTACTACCCACCCTCTGGCAGGGCTTTTAATTGCTTTTCTTGCTTGAAAGTTTCATCCACTACGCATTAGGTACAGTCTTCAAGAGAAGACGGTAACTTGGGTTGTACAGCCAAGCACCTCCCAAAGGGACTTGGCTGCTTCCACACAAGGCTTTGTTAGTTCAGGAGTGTTTAAATAAATAAAGAGTGCCAGGTCTTACCATTGTGTCCCTGCTGTTGGCTGCAGTACCAGTACACCTCCCAATGATTTTATCAATACATTTCTTATGAATAGCAGCATTGCATTCTTCAGGACATGCACAAGAAAAAAAGGGATTCCTTCAGATAATAAATACACAGGATGAGGTGTTTGCATTTCATAGCATAATGTGAAAAAACACACTCCTTTCCATCATATGATATACACCAAACCCTTCCTTTTCTATCAAGATGACCTTTCTTAAGCTGATTCCCCCCATTGTCTTTTATCATAACCCCTGTTTCTAAACTAAATCTGCCTCCATTAGGCAATGCCACCAGATTTGAAAACAGAAGGACAATATTATGCCTTGAGGTTTTACCCTTTGGTATCTTCCCCACTGTCTGCAGTAATGCTTAGAGATCTATGCTAAGTCAAAAGCGCTTTTCAATTCAGCTGTAAACCCCCTCAAGAGCTATAATTGAAGATAAAAGTTTTAGAAAAGGTTTCACAAAAACTTCTGTCATACATGAGCGTAACTCTTCAACAGCATTACACACTTACTTATTCAAAGAATAACTAAATCTAAGTCTTGATACTAAAACCTTAGGCAGGAATCATAATTAGGGAGCTTTAGGTCATCGTGCAAAACTGATGCTTAACATCTACTACTGCCTACGGTGATGATGTGCTGTGCTAGAGTTACAGATTCTTCAACAGTAACTATTACATCTGCAGATCCATGTGGAAGGTAGTACAAGAAAAAGGTAAAAATCAACTTACGCCTACATTTGTATCCCTGCTTGTTGAGTCCCCTGAAAAACAAATGATAAAGAAGGAAATAAAAAACCATACATTTGCTGGAATAAAAGGTGGGGTTTTTCTATTTTCACCATGTTAACCAACCAATCCTTTGTCTATGGGAATATTTGTTCCAATTAATAAACTGGTCTAAATTCTGCTCTTTGGAACCCTCTGTCTTAGGAAAGCAAGGTTCAGAAGATGAGGTGGAGTGTTTTGATAGACCAGCGAATTAGGAGGGAAACCCAGAAAAGACACGGTTTCAATCACATGGGAAACCCTCTTGATCTGACTTGCTTCATAAATGGCCTTACTATGAAAGGGATCCAGCTTCTTGCTCTCTGGGTCTTTACTCTTCTCTCAGCCACTTCACATCCCAAAGTTTGAGCATTATTTTCTCCAAAAGAGCTGCTACTGATTATGGGCCAGATCTCACTTGATGCTGATGGATTGTTGCCAATTATTTCAGTGGCAAAAATGTTGAAGTTCTATTTTTTTTTCAGCCTTGAGAAAAGAAGGCTTAGGAGAGACCTTATCACCATGCACCAGTACATAATGGGTGGCTATCAAGATGCAGGAGATTCCCTTTTTACAAGGAGTCACATGTTAACAACAAGGGGGAATGGTTGCAAGTTGCTCTTGGAGAGATTCCGATTGGAGTCCAGAAGAAAATTCTTTACAATGAGAACAATTAAACATTGGAATAGTCTCCCAAGGGAAGTAGTGGATTCCCTCACATTAGACAGTTTTAAGACTCAGCTTGACAGGGTGCTGAGCCAGTTCATTTAAACTGTATTTTTCTATCTTGAACGGCTGGATTAGATGATCCTTGAGGTCCCTTCCAACCTGGCATTCTATGATTCTACGAATGCTCTTAGTAAATATATAGTTCCACTTTCCCAGCTCACGTGAATTTACACATGACACTGTCTCAATTTACCTGAAGCAAATTTTGCAGTTGTTTGGCCCTTGGGGGTGGGGAAAGATTAGTGTTTCCTTCTTACCACACAAAGTCTTTGCAGACAGAGCAAAACGTTGGTTGTCCAAAGAAGGTAGCAATAAATTCATGATTTTTGATGTAGTGGATTTTGGCTTGCTTGATAGCTCCTCTCCTGTTTATAGTTACTGTCCCCTCATCTTCTCTCAGGGACTGTTTGCAGTCTAAGGGCGAGACAAGAAGACACACTTTTAATACTTTAAGGTATGACAAAGATTAATATTTGCTTCTCCAAAAAGTTCAGTTTGTTTTTCTGTTTCAGAATTTTGTTTCTAGTTTCCACCGGCAGACTTCCAGTCCAACAAGGGTGAAGCACCTGCATGCACTGCTTCCTAAGGTATCTCCGTGTCCTCGCTTGCAAGCGCTTTCCTCTCCTGATCATTCAGAAGGAGCCTTCAGTAAGTGAGCTGAGAGGAAGAAGCAGGAATGGAATACAGTCTTGCTAGAAAAATGACATCCACAGTTGTATTTTGAAAATTATAATCTCCTATACATTATGTGATTTATGTGCAAGAGAAACAAACATTTTATTGGAAGCAGAAGCCTTTTCGTGCTGCTGCTCCCCATGGCCTCCTGAACCAGGACCACAGCAGTAACGCAGGTAAAGTGCTGCAGGACCTCCTGAGTCACCACTGTACCATACTACTCTCAGATGGGTTTCTTCCAGCCTCCAGGGTCATTGAGCAATGAGGACAAAGGAGAATTTCAATTAGACACTTCCATTATGCTGTCTCATAATGTTGATGCTTTATCTGTCTACACATCTCAGTCTCATTCCTCTCCCCTCCTAGCCACCATGGGGTTCCAGTATATAGTACTATATAATACTATAGTAAGAATTGTACACACTATAGTATATGCTGTAGCATCTAATTCTATATTACATACAAGTTACGTATAGTATTAGCCAAGAAATAAAAAAAACAAAAAAATTCTCAGGCTCTGAGTCCAACTGGCTCATACAGGTCCTTCATTACAGGTCGTAGTTATTTCCACTCATTTCCAAGGAAGCTTCTCAGCTTCTCTTAGAAAAAAAAAAAAAGAGTATTTTGTGTCTCAGTCTTTCAGCCACAACTCAGACTATATAATCTTACTTGTACATTTTGAAAATAATAGGAGTTTGTAATAGAGGTAACCCCATGAAGGGGCATGAAGAGAAATTGGGTAACTAGTAATTTAACCCCAGGATGCTTTTCTTGTCAATAGAGAGGAACTGCGGGGGAACAATCCCATCCAGCAGGAAAAGATAATGGCCTGAATCAGCAACAAGGAGCTGATAGCTGCTACCCCCACCAGCTCTGGACAGCAGCTCCTGGATCTCAATCTGGAAGAAACGTGGACATGGTTCACAGGTCAACAGTGCTGCAAAGCTTGGGGTAACAGGAGATTGTTGTTTGCACAGTGGGAGTTTCCACAACAATGGAGTAAGGAGAAAGCCAGAAAAGCATTTTTCCCATCATCAATACAATCGGTTTTTATTTGCTGCATTGCATTGGTGCCTTTTATCAGTATCAGCAGGAGCTTTGCTTTTTATACTGATAGAAAGAGATTGGTTTCCTTTGCCAGGTCACACTAACCACAGTGCCGGAGCTTATGACAAGGTTACCCAGGAGCTCTGTTTTTCTTGTTGCTAGCTGCACTTGGTTTTTTGTCATTTTATTAGCTGGCTGCCACCACTGCTATTCCAACAGACTGCTGAGCCTGGAATACAGTCTATCATTTGATACCATTTGGAGTGTCCTGAACTAATTTATCAGTCACAGCCAACTGCAGCCAGACTGCAGCAGCACGTACTGTCTTAGAAAAGAAAGGACTATGTCAGCACAGAGATTAAGGAAAGATTAGGTGTATTAGTGAAAAGAAAGATCAAAAAAAGTCCCTGGATTTTGCCACCAGGTATTAATGCACTTTTCTGAGAAACTGGCCATCTGGTTCAGAGAAAAACCCATCCTGCCTCCTCCTGAAAAGAGCTCACAACATACACTGTGACACCCTGGTCCTATGTATGCCACTGAATTAACTCTTCCCCTCCAGGAACAGGATTCATTTCTGCTGTTCAGACAGGCTACTGAGATCACCCAACAAAAACTCCCATCAGCTGCTGCACTTTGGCTCGTCCAAGTCTGCAAACAGTACTGTGCTTAACCCTGCCGAGCAGGCACACGGACCTCGGCCACTGTTCCTCAAATGCTTCAGGGAAACCACACACCAAAATGTGTGTGCAGGGAAAACAACGTTGCTGAGAGTCAGTAATACTTCATATAGTTTGCTGCATGAAAAGGGTGTCTTCATAAGGGTGATTTAATCAGTAACTGCAACGAAGCAGAGAAAGGGGCATTGCTGTGTAGCACCTATTCTGAGGAGACAAACCGTGATGGAGCAGATGAAGGAACAAAGGCCTCCTTGAAGTCTAACACAAGCAACCAAGTGAGGAACTAACAGGATTCACCAGGTGAAAAGGACACAGCTTCTCCCCATGCTGAAATACTTGCAGCAATTTAGTATTGCTGATACTGTGTGCTAAAGTCTGCCAAAACTTGACCAGGATATGGGAGGCTGTGGTGTTTCCTTCCTGTCTGGAACACTGGTATCAAACTTAACAGAAATATGCAAGATTGACATCCATTCTTTTGAGAGGGTAATTAATAAACTAATCAGTTTGTAGAAAGAAAGAAAAAAAAAAGAGAACCCCCCCTACTTTCCTTAAACATACTTTAACCGTGATAAACCCTTGAGCACAGCAGAATTTCAAAAGCTGCATGTGAGAACACAGTCTTCACAACCAGCTGCCTCATTCAATACCTTTGCCAAAACCAACGAAAAAAATCATAGCATAGCTGAAAAGACTTTTAGATGCTTCAGGAGAAGCTGAGTGGTTTGGACAGCAGCTGTAAGTCAAGTGCACCTGAAGCTGAGGTGGCTCTGAGATGGTAGCATAGTTCACTGCAATGTACTACGGGTGTGTTCAACAAGTTCTCTTTAGTGTGTAAGTTACCTTTAACGTGTACTGCTCCAGGAAAGTTTTATGAGTTCAGCCAACTTGGCTGAACATGGCTCAACATGGACTCAAATGGGAAATAAAGGCTTGGTTTCAAAGATGCAGGGAGAATTCACAATTGCGAAGAAGTAACTTTCCCAGTGACTGTATGGATGAAGGATGGAGATGGGGTGGAAGGGAGGAAGAAACACAAAGGGAAAGCCTTTGCTACCCTCTCCACGCAAGCCAGGACTTCCACAGATGAAATGCTTGTCCCAGGCCAGCACACGATCAGGAACAGTCATGTACAAACCAGCTGAATCAGCAACTAGAATCCAAATGACCTCTGCAGCCTGGACCTGAAATTAATCATTTTGGACCCAGCACACCCCATTAAACATAATCTATTTCCTCTGTTGAGAGGTCTGGTTAATATTTATCACTGACACATCGTTCATGTATTTCAAGGTCCCTTCTCAAAAGCTGCAGCTGATCTGACAAAAGCACCCAAAACTCCTCCGTGCCTTATATTCATTAAGAAAGCATTAAGCACACCCGTGAACTGACAGTGCAGGTCTCCAGAAGTGCTGTACACATACCACTGTATACACTATTTAATTGCAGCCCCAGTCCTTCTGAATGTTTCACAGTCCTTACAACCACTAACATAACATGCAACCCATAGCCTGGAAAACATTTGCTAAAGTAATATTGCCAGGACTCTGCTGAACTGTAATAAACCTCAAGGTGAGATGTCAAATTGTCTCAACTGAACCTCAAAAGTTCAAGGACAAAAGAAAACAACCTCCAGAATAACCCTATCAGATTTTTTCAAAAGAAAAAATAGAGAAAATATTTACCATCTTCAGAGTTTACTTTTCATTTTAAGTTGCTCATTTTGCAGTTCTGTTTGTGATGAGAGGAAGGGTAAGAGTGCTACTGTCAGAAACTGAGAACTGGGACATCGAACAGGAACAGGCAAAACATTTTCTGAGCTAACAGGCTGCTCAAGATTTGTCTTGAACTTTGTAACAAATCAGAAAGCCCACTAACATTTCTGTTCAGCATCCCCTTCTGCTGTTCTACAGCCTTGCACTTGGCTTTGTTTGAACGTTAAGTGCATCTCCAGGTCAAGAAAAACATTAATCTCACAGAGCAATCATTACAAAGGGCAGCTTATTCCTCACAAAGGACACTTCCCTGGTATGAACTGTCTCAGAGGAAAACTGTTCTTTAACCCGGTCCTGGCAAGGACTACTTTACAGACCATCTGTAGAAAAACAACCCAATGAACCATGCACAGAAATACAAGTTTCCCAAAGTCTACACTTCTGCAACACGAACTTGCTACGTTAAATCATTTGGGGGTTTGTGATTATCACAAAGTTTTATTTACAGGCAAAGTACTAATATTGCTCTGTAGGTCTTTTTGTTTTGTTTTTTTTTTTTCCTTTTTTTTAAAGCATCTCCTCTGTTCTCAGTACCTGTGGTTTTTACGTTGCTGACATTTAAGTAGCAATACCAATAATTTGCTATTGCAAAAGCCAATACTATTTGCTCTCAAAGCTGGCACATAGTCTCAAATTGCCTGTCTTGGCCCCAAGCAGTTATACCACAAGCTTAGCATGAGGGGTCAAACCCGGTGTTACAAACTGTTCGCAGCACCTTGCTGAAAAGGTACGTGTACGACATGTGTGTTTATACAGTAAGAAACACAAGTATGTTGTGCCCTGTTCTATGCAGAGGCCCAACATAGGACATGGGGGGGGACACGGACTTCTTGCCTGCCCCTCTAAATAACTGAATGAAGCTGTGGTGAACCGACCACATGATTTTTCTGCCTTATTAAAACCTGCCTTGGTTGCTGAGCCAGCTCCTGCTGCTGTTCTGACCGATGAGCAGAGCACTGAGGTGGGCAGCTCTGACGGCTCTGCAGCTACCTTCAGCACGTCTCTACCGAACTAGTCTTTCGGAGGCATTAGTGAAGTCAACAGCCTTTTAGAAAAGTGCTAAAACACAACACCACAGTTGTAACAAGCCCTGCCTTTCAACCTAGGAGAAAGAATCCCACGTCCGTGCTCCAGCCTTTGTAGAGCTCCCACCATGAGCAGAGTGGCTGTGCTAACACAACCTGTGCTCAGCTCCACACAGTGCTGCTTAAAAAAATTCAGTAAGTGCTTTGTTTAGTGCTTCTGCACAGGTACCCAACAGCTCATTCATTGTGGCAAAACAGGGAATAAACTGGAAAGTGGGTTTTCTCTTTTTTCTTTTTTTTTTGTTATTATTATTATTTAAAAAGTCACAGTGAAAACAACCTTTGAAACTAAAGCATCTCAGTCAAATTTCTTGTGAACATGTGAACTGTATGTTTATAAACAGTTCTGGCTTCTCAGCCATCATCATTATTATTTACTAACACATTGACAATGCTTCCCCAACACACCTCATCTGTAGAGAAACTTGCTTCAAATCTTAATTTAGGCCCATACAATATGCAGACTGTGATAGCAAATCTGTTGTTTACCCTACTTTTTCTTTTTTTCCCTGAGGCATCTGTCAAAAACAAGTCTCATGCTTCCACAACACTCATCTCAACACACACAGAGAAAAACATTGAAAATACATGCAGCGCTCTGGTTCATGTTCCTCTCCCAGAAGTCAGATACTTGAGCTATCAAAAGTTCATACACAAATTACTCACCTTCTGACACAGCTAACAGCATTTTAAGGAAAGAATTCTCTAACTCTTTCTCCAGGAGGCTGGAGCCAGCAGAACAGCAATTCACAACTCAAAAACAAGACGCAAACATACTTCCAAAGCCTCCAAAGCTGCTAAAGCCACAGCAGACCCTCGGCAGTACAGCAGCCACCTCTGTGATGCGAGGTTTGCTTACTCGAGAAGGTCATTAACTACATCTGAATAAACAAAGATCAAGCAAAGCATTAAACCTATTGCAACTCCAACCTATTAAAAGTAAAGCTGCTTTACAGAATTATAACCTAGTTTCAATACTACAGCAAGAGAAGGAGGGGCAGAAAGAAAACAATATTCTGAAATGAAAATGGGGGTCAATACCCTGTTCTCATGTTTCACACATCAGAAGAAAAACTTTTAATTCCCAGCACAAGCTTATTTTCAAATCACAGGACAGAAGACAAAAAAGTTCTTTAACAGCTCTAAGTCTGGACTCTGCAGTCCCTGTGTCACAGGGTTTAGAAAGAAAAATAAACCCTCTAATACAGTGAAGACTTTTCATATGTAGCCCTAAATTAACTGTCCAGACCCCAAGCTGCAAAAGCAATAAACAAATTAAATGTCTCAGTGTGGCCTACCACGGAGCAAATTTTAATACCAGTTTATTCCATGAAAAACTTCTAATAAGTCTGATAATGGAGCAAGAACCCAGTTACTTCTCAATAGTGCTGCCTACCATCAAAGCAGAGAAAAGCAGTTTTCTCTGAAGATGGCAGAATGTTTGCTACTTAGAAGGAAGGGCTGAAAAACAACAGCTTTAGTTTGCGAAACCAGCCAAAGAAAACAATCAGTCACTTTTTCAATGTGCTTAGAGATTTTCAAACAAAAGGTGACACCTATAACTCAAAGATACTAATGGTAGCAATACCTCCAAATAAACTAGACAACAGCTTAGTACCAGTTCAGAACAAGCCTTTGTTAGTGTTTTAGAAAGACAGCTACCATACAGTTCAGTCTGGAAAGGCACGTCAGAGAGAAAACAGAATGGTGTGTGTATAGGAAGGAATGTGAACTGTCTCTGAGCTTTCAACTATTAACTCGGGGTTTTAGCAATGTGAAGAATGGAAGTTGATACAAACATGCTTGTAATGTGCTAAGTTCTCTGCTCTAACACCAGTAACTGCTAATTTAACTAGAGAAAACGTTTACAGCAGTGCAACGATGAGCCAAAAACCATTCAGTGTTTGCCTGCTTAGTGGTATACAGGTAGTGACATGAGGGATATCTATGATTTTGAGGATTAGTACGTTAAAACGTATTGATGTTTGATGTGAATACTGCAAATAGCAGATTAAGTGACTTTCCTCCACAAAATGTAGATGTAGAAATGTCTTGAAAGGGAGTTTCCATTGCCTCTGTGGTGTGGTTACCAAAAAGGTATCAGTTGGTAATTTTCTATAAAGCAGAAGGTAAATAGGAAGTTGTTGTAGGAAGGTCTAACAAGAGCATTAGCACACAAATCTTAACTTGCCAATTAAAGTATGATTGCGTGACTTAATGATCTGTTTGGTTTTTAGCTTCATCAGCTACCACCTGCACCCTCTTACAATGTAAAGAATTGCAAGAACGTATCTATTTTTAAATTATTGTAATCAATAACTAAGTACAATTATTTTAGTCCTTGGAGCACATAAGTATATTACCTTCCTACTAACAGCTAAAAGTAAATTATGGAAGGCTTTCACTTATGCCATCTCTACTGGTCTTCATGCCAGTGTGAAGTGGAGCCTCACTGAATAAGCAACCAAGAAGACTGAAGGTGGTTTTGTACAGTTTTGGTTGAGAAACTTTCATGTTTCCAGGATAAATGGATTTCTATGTGTCTCATTAAATAGATAGATTCTCATAACATCACTGTCCCATGAAACTGCCTTGCACAGGAAGGCCATAATGAAGACCAAGACAAAGGTTTTCTAATGTAATGGCTGACACCAGTCTGAATGCAAACCAGGACACTGCTGGTGCATAAACAAGAGATTTTGATTTTCAGAGAAACACTCTTCCTTACAGGCTCTTCAGAGTCACATAATTTTTTGGATTTCATTTTAAAGAGTTAAATTTTCGTAAAGGAGACCACAATAATGAGCATACAGACTGTCTTTTTGCCACTGCAAAGACAAAATGTCGACTCTGAACCATCATGTACTGCATATCACTTTCTATCTTCAGTAGCTCTTCTAGTAACTGCTACACGAATTGCACATATGGTACCAAAACCTATGGTACCGTCACAACTAACTTGTTCTAGGAGACCAGAACTATGTGCCCTGTATATATCTGGGGGGAGAAAAAACCCCATCAATGCTTTTAAACTTACTGCTTGACTCTTTCCACACTTACTGTTTACAAACACATGGTATTAAACCATGCATGACTGATAGGCTAATATGGCAGATCAGTTCAGCTCCCAAGAAATAATGGTTTCATGACTTCCGGTATGGGAAAGTTTTAACAACTAGCTAAGCAAGTGGTGAGGTTTACATCATTTCCTTTAGGAAATAATTCCACAGATATACAAATCCCTGCCAAAATATTTGCTTTTATTACTGTACTTAAAGCTTCCCCTCTTACCTCCTAGTCTCTTCTCCAAATAGCACGTCTAGATGTCTGACATATACAGGCTGTTCACTTCTTAAACTGATATGGCAGAACATTGACTACATTTGTATTTTAACGCTTAACCATTCACTCATTGCCACAATCAATTTCCATGATTAGCGACTAGGACATCTCAATCCCAGGAAACTCAGACCCAGTTCCTCAATCCACAAAAAAAGTTTCCCACATAAACTAGAACAAGAAATTTCACTTGCACTGAAAAAGGAACTGAGAATATCTTTTCTATAATATCAAGACATGAGGACAGGCATATCAAAGACCAAAAAGTTGCTAAATGCAACCACAGTACAGGGCAAAACGGCACTTAGAAACGAACAAATGCAGCCATGGCTCCAAATAACAAAAAATCTCCTACAAAAATCAATAAAATCAGAAAATTCTACTCAGTACACCAGGTGATTTTTTTTTTTGTGAGCTACATCCTGTGTTCTACAAAAGGAATGTGAAAAAAAGGTTTTATATTTACAGTTGACCGAAAAGAAACAGCTGACATTACCTGTATCTTCCAAAAAATACTGCGCAGCCATCAGCACCTTCCCCTGAGGTTGCAGGTCAAGCTATGGAAAGAAAGACACCAACAGTGAAGTATGTAGTTGACTGAAACTCAGGAATTGAAACAATTCTGAGGAATCAAAGTATAATATTTGATAATTATTAGATTACATCCCTCTTCCATATCTCACCGCTGCAGCTGAGCCAGGGGCTTTCATTCTATTGCTTTTACTAGCACGCTGCATTTCTTTGAATTCTACTCAAAAGTTCAGTGCAGACAAAGTTCACATTGTTTTTTGCATGTGCCTTTCCCGTTTCTGCAAGTACATTTTTTGGTTTCTGTTTCTACTATTAGTAAACTCAATTTGCACAGGAATCCACTTTTAAAAGAAGTCTATACAATGCTTTATATGTTTATTGAGAGTACAAGCCATAGAGATAACAAATACTGTTGCCTGTAATCAGAAAAACAGTGGTATAATCAAGATTTATTTTACTTTCCCTCTCAAACCATTACACATGGTTTCTGCAGCAAATTCTACAGAGCAGCAAAAACAAATGCCTTTTAAGCCAATAGCTGAGGTCACTTCCTGCCCTCAGAAAGTAGCTGCAAAATTCTTAAAAGTGCTGCCATCATAAAAGGTAAGGAGCTATCAAGTGTGAAAGAGTTTGATTCACTCTTCACTTCAGCACAGAGCAAAGTATCCCTTGGGTTCACAGTAAATACAGTTTGGGAGGGAAAAAAACCAACAAACTAAACCCCAACCTGCCCACCACCCCCCTCAATTACATTAGATATACCCGTGACCATATCCCCACAAATCCCATTACCCTACTGGGATAGTGGAGAAGTTTTCATCTTCAAGGCAATGTCTGACACTCATTTGCCCAACAAAGCTCAGAGAAGGCAAAGAGCTCAGTTGCAGCTACTATTGATGGGCTGTCTCTCCACACACAAAAAGAACCTTATGGACTGTGGTAAGCAAACTATCAGCTCTTTGCTGGGTATGATGGTCTGTCCAAGTCATGACTTGAAGTCGTACAGAAGTTTGATGCTGATGAGGTCCATGTGGTATCTGTTCTACAGATAATAAGCAGGTGTTTTCAGACGACTGAGTTGGCTAAAACCAATCACTAAAACTAAAACCAATCACTAGTAGTTTTAACTCCTCTCCTGAATAATGGCCCTTCTCAATCCGTTAAGGTGTGGAGAAAAAGGTGTGTGATTTCAGAACGTAACAGGTGCATACAAACTAGTGAGATCCTACTGACCTCGTAAATTCTGTAAGCCCCTTCAATATCAAGCATACATTTAAGAAAGGTTTTTTCTGAGATCTGCTTGGTGAGATAGCTAAAGTTGCACAGTCAGAGCAAAATCCTGCCATTTACAGTAAAAATGGACTTGAGAAAGAATAGGAGGGGTTTAAAAAAATGTTTTCCCATACTAAGCTAAGCAACAAGTGGATATTCCCTCCTACTCACATCCAGCTTTCAGGGAAAGCATTCATGTATCCAAGAACACTCATGTATCTGTCTCATACCAAGGGAGGGCCAGCATTGCCAACTGTGTGAGAAACGAGATGCTCCTCAAACTGGACATAAGCAGGAACTATCTGTTACTACCTGCTTATCCTTCTTTAGTCCACCCAGTGAAGAGGTCTTCTCCTGTAGGGTTCATGTTCTGGGCAAGTTCAGCAACATTCCAAGCCAGAAGGCTTTGAATACAAGCTTCTGTGTGAGATTTTAAGGAGACCTGCTCACATTGAGCAAATATTTCCTTAGCACTAACTGTACCTCAAATACAGAGATGGGCAGTTCCTGTATTAGCAAATACACGGAGCTTTGCTTTACGTGCAACTGGAAAATGGGCAAGACTATTTATAGCACCTATCCACCTAGCTAGACAGCTCTCACCCAAATTAGAGGATATCCTGATATTCCTCTCTGAATCTTATGTCTGCATTTGGAGAAATGTTGAATATTCAGGACATTGATTAGAGTTGCTTCAAGATTTTATAGAGTCTTCTGGGACAATAATGCTTCATCACATTCTCACAACCCTTTTTGTTGTACTAGGATCTCAGCAACTTCAGCTGGGTCCGAAAGTTGAAAAAGAAGCTAGAGAGTAAGTTTTTATAAAGATGACAGGTTTTTATAAAGATGAAAGTCAAAGAAAGTGTACCCC